>MU869785.1:17320-38726 GCA_036418205.1 Ostertagia ostertagi | reverse complement strand
CCCGAACACAGTAACTGGCTCACTCACTCTCCTTGGAAAGTCTCACCCCCCCCCCCCCGACGACATGAGCGCCTTGATCGCATGACAGCACTAAGCTAGTTCCTTCTCAACTGCTCTTCCTTGAGTTTCCTTGAAACACTGCGAATCGTAGAACTATGCTGACCACGGTACACGCTTTGACGTATTCAATTCCACTGCAAAAGCCCGCGAAGGTTGCCTCGTCCGGATCGCCGCGCAGCCCGCCGCGCGATTTGCCGCGTGCCAACCCGGACGAGCCAAAAGTCCGTCGCCCTTTGCCTCTTAAGAATGCAGTGTAATGTAAACTGCTGCAGGACTTTGAAAAGGAGGTCGCTGCAAAATCTGTTGAATGAAGCAATCGCGCCAGATTTGGACCAAATTCACGCCAAGCTCAGGAATTCCTTCAGGGATTTCGAATGATATGAAGTTCAGAAGAGCGGCAAAGATCACTTCCTTGCTTTCTGATAGAAATGAAGGCCGTGCCGCAAGAGAAACATCCACTTCAACCAAGTGCTCTGCCATCGAATCTTTTTCAAACTTTATTTCTTAATGGACTAATGTTTCGTGCGTGTGAGGGAATCCCAAGTTCATTCTTGAGTGGAAAATGTGGAAGGCACATCTCTGTCAAAAAATCATGGCAAGAACTGGGCCAAATTCGGCATGAAGATGCAGCCGAGTTGACTAGAGTAGGGTCCGTTTTTGCTTGCTATGCATGAGTGTTTGTCTGTCTTTCTTTTTGCCATTTTCTTTCTTTTAGTAGTGCTTTGCGAAGAAAAAAGCCATTAAGGGAAAGGAAAAACGTGAGAAGAAAAACAAACAAATGCTAAAACATATCAAGCAAAAGCGAACCTTACTCAGTCGGCTCGGCTGCATCTTCATGAAAATCGGCCCAATTTTCGCCATGGTTTCTTGCCACAGATGATGCCTTCCACATTTTCCACTCAAGAATGACTTGGGATTCCTTCACAGCACGAAACATTAGTCCGTTGAGAAATAAGTTTTGAAAAAGATTCGATGACAGAGCACGACTTGGTTGAAGTGGATGTTTCTCTTGCGACACGGCCTTCATTTCTATCGAAAAGCAATGAAGAACCAATAGTTGGGAAGGAAGCTAGGTAGTTAGTGCTATCATGTGCGATAAGGCGCTCGTCGGGGGGGGGCGGGGGGGAGGGAAGGTGAGCGTGCAAGTTGAGTGAGTTAAATAATTACTGTGGTCGGGACTAAGCCCAGGGGGAAGATAGAAGAGAGAAGGAGAAAATATCACTTCCCTCTGGTTAGGAGAAGGATTCTGGGGAGGTTGTGAGCAATTTGTGTTCTCCCTGGTGTTTGTCCCCTGGGCTTAGTTCTATTCACCTTACCATTGGCCCTGCTTTGAATGTTCCTTCTAAGGGGGCATTGTCGAGCGCCGCCATCACTAAATAGTTGACACTGAATAACTATCTCACCAAAACTCTTTAGTTCCTTTCTTAAGTTTCTTATCACTTGAATCATAGTCGTACCATTTCCTGTAGGTTTCCTATCTCAACTCTTTGCGCTGAAATCTCCTAATCTCCTGCTTTTGGAATTCTCGCGCGCGAGGCAACTTCTCCATACCGACAAGAGTGCGGGTTTTACCGGCAAACACCTCATAAAGAATGCTATGAAATTCTAGTTGCAAAGCCGCGCCGACCCTTCTCGTTTCGGATGCGCCGCGCATCACGCCGACGCAAGTCGCCGCGTGCCGGCCCGGACGAGCCAAAAGTCCCGCACTCAGAGGCAAAGGGCCACTACACTAAAAAATTTAGGGAAACAGATGCGAAAAATTATCGAAAAACATGAGTTGGAATTATAATTCTGAAACGTCGGCCAAGTGGCCTTTTACACAAAAATTATTAGAAAAATTCTAGTGATATTAAGTTGGAAGCTGATATTCACAGACAATTTCGCATTTATATTTGCCACATTTTCACATTGGAGACTTTTTCTGAAACATCTTAAATTTGCAAGATTTTGGGAAATTCCAAGGTGGAATTACAATTATGAAATGCAGTGTACTTCGACAGCGGCCTATGTGCAAACGGAGATCGAGCCCGAAAAATTGCTGCTCTATGTAGTTGCGAGCTCCGGCTACGATGTGTAGAGTACCGACAGGAGGCCCGTCGCGCGAAAAGAAGGCCAGGTCAGCGCAGCGCGTGCTGTGCGATGTAGGACGTGCAATGGTACATTCTATTTAACTTGACGCGAAATCCTACAGTACGCGCTGCGACTCGTCCGCTGACTCTGCCTTCTTGCCGCGCGACGGACCTTCCTGACGGTATCCCGATGTGTAAATGAACGTCCGACTAAAAGCTTTGCGATGCATACATTTCTGATTATTCTGCCACTACCTCAACGCGGCTCCAACCACTGAAACACCTTTAAGTGATCAGATACATTTATTCAGCACAATATGTGGAATAAATACAGATTGGCAACAAGTATCAGATAAATTCTTGCACATTAATGAAATTATCTTATTTTGGAAATAGTGCTTTTACTCATCAACAAACATTCAAACGCGAAACATACAATCACTGAAACATCGTACACCGCTACAGTACAACCTTTTCCACTCATGCTTCAGAACTACACCTAAGTCAATCTTTCTTACCCTCTTGTTTGAGAAAAAAGAACTCTTGGAATTCAAAGGACACACGTAAATAACCCCAAGCATTCACCACTTAAGCATGGTAGATAGCATCACAGTTAAACATCTAAACAATAATACTGAACATACTTTGTCGTTGTTAAAGACTAGGAATATTGCGTGGAACGGAAAAAATGGAGAATAATCTAAAGTTTATCACCATAATAAAAAATTTCGTTGAAAAACTCCTGTTTTTGTAAAAATCTCTCAAAGGAACTGTGTCGAGTTTCCATTCCAATTCGCATTGTCTTCATCGCTGTCATCATTAGTGTTGTGAAGTCTACTCGTGTTACCTCGCTGAAATATTTGCTCACTACAAAATGTTTAGTGGAGATTCCAGGAAAAGGAGTAAAGCGTCAATTTGTTGAAGACAAAAAATTCGAAAATTTCAACACAATAATACTGCATTTGAAAAGGGCTGCGCCGTCTCACCCTACGAATCGTCGCTCCAGTGGCATGCGGTTCACGGCGACGCTTTACCTCATCTGTCCTTGTTTGTCTTTCTCGATCAGAAGATCCAGAGCCTGGAATTCATAGATAATGCGAATTTAAGCGAATTCCTCTTATTATTATTCAGCCACTCAGAAAGTTATTGCGACTTGTAATGTCTAAATACGAACACACATGTCTCAGGTGGAACAAATCTTCTCAACCAAAGTAAGATCTATTGCAATCTATAAATTTCTGCCATCAAGAAAGAAGTCCGGTGGCTTGTGGTGCTGCAATTTTGGGAGCGATGAACTCGCTGGGATTCATTTCAGTATCATCTTTCAGAAATGCTAGATTCGACATGATTTTAGTATTATGTCGAGTTTATGAGCATTGCTGTTTACAAGTACAATCACAATCAAGATGCGGCGAAATTTAATCTGTAGACGAAATGCGAGATGCGCTATGTGGATGCAGGGAATTTCTCGGCTGGTGCAGTGGCAGACATCATAATAATCACCATGGTCTCGGCCCAACAGTTTCAGATTCGGAATGTATTGTGTAGAGTGAGTCATGTTGGGCCACCATAGGTGCAAGTTTGTACTATCATACTTTGAAAACATCCTTCTGGCATCCGCATGCAAAATCCAACTCAAAACAAAGCCGTTTTCGTTGCATGAAGGAAATCAAACCTTTCGAAGTAACGACTCCATTAGAACTTAGAACAGATTCACGATTATCTCTTGGACCAGTAGTGAAGGACGCAACAAATTGAGGGCTCGCTCAAGGAACTTTTGGGCATCAGTTTCAGTTCGTTCTTCCGGCGAACGGTGAAAAAAAAATCACCTACTTATTCCGTATTCGAATCTCACTACCCTCGCCACAACGGAATTGGCTCTCGAGCTCAAGCTTGTTATTATAATGGTATCAGAGACTGCTTACCTGAATTCCATCCCAACCAGCCGGTTACCATGTTATAGACGTACTGGATTGGAGCAAGAAACCAACATCGAGAACAGTGAAAGAATTCCTCGTAGCGGATTAGCAGAAATTATCTGGGATGATCTTGGCTCGGGACCTGACAAGATATTGTGGTGAAGATCATCGGTTCCAAGCGAATATGCTGGTTGCAGTAAGAATCGACTTGATACTTTGAAAAAAGCGAAACCCAAGCGCATAACGAAAAAGCGTTCAATAAAAAAAGAATAAAGAAAGAAATAAAGCAAAAGAAAAAAGAACCAAAACTACCTGAATAATGAGAAGAGTACAGTTGGGCGTTAAACACAAATCAAGAAATGACTTCTGCATGTCATCCTCAGTGAATATTTTTCGTGGATATACCTGCGCGATTGAGAACCGCTGACACGTCCCGTCTATAATTCAAAGAAGCTTTCACGCCGAAGCAAGGGACCTGCAGGTCGGCCGCACGAGAAAGCTTAGCGGGTGAGACAGTGGAACAGCAATTGTTGGCTGCGCGGTTGCTTTGATGATTGTCGATGGTGCAGGTTACTGAGCCCCTAGCCACCGCTTGTCACATGTTATTGTCGAGGAAGCCTGTGGTTCTGTCCTTTCGATTGTTTATTCACTCAGAGCAACAGCCTAAAGAGTGATGGATTTACCTAGAAAACAACAATCCCCAGATGAGGTCCGTCGTAACAATCATTCTTTAGGGTCGCCCTGAGAGTATCATGCTGTTGCCATTGCCGCGAAAGTTCGCGACAAGACGCTATGATTGCGAAGTGAGTTAATAACGACCAATGTGAGCTAATGGACGAGATTCCCCGTGCGCACCCCATGACACACAACGTGGATTACGGCGTAGCGGCTAATCGCGCGGGTTAGTGAAGCCATAGAGCAAGCAAATTCAGACAGCTCGTTCGTCCTACTCCTCCGTAAATCCAATAGAGAACAGAAGGGAGTTCTTGTTTAAAGCGGTTCAATGGTGGTTTGCATTGCTTTTTTTTTCACTTCCTGTCAACCCGGCATCCACCATTCCAATATCGGCTGTCGTTACCCCACCAATTTGATCTGGGATTGCTGCTTTAAAAAATATTAAAGGATGAACAAATTGAGGCCTGTGCTCCAACAGGATAAATAAACGATTAACAGGTGCAAGATTGTGCCCCCTGGTGGTGTTAAATAAATTCGCCATCCGTCTCTTGGATTGGTTCTTCTTACATCGTGTTCACCTCTGTTAGTAGTCTCGAATAAAACACGTAGGGATTCTTCTACCCACACTGACGTAAGATGGGATATAGCCCATTCCAAAATATGAACAATTACACCCTTGTATAAACCCGCTGCATATAATTTCAAAAACATACAGACAGCTTGACACACCTGTCTAATAAGATCCACCAGGATACTTAGGGAATCACTCGATGCAAACTCCTCCACAATATTATCCCCATCTGGTAGGCGAACTTGGACACGACATCTGAACAAACTATAACATAAAAAGAAGCCTGGAATTCTATCAATATTGTCTCCCATGGGAGCAAGACCTTGGTGAATGCCATCACGAAAGTGAACTGTACAAATCAGTTCTGCTCCGACATCACGAATGCGTACCTATCACTGGGCACTGGTTCCATTCTCGGAGGATCCTGGCTCGTTGGCATATCGCCAGCCGATGCCTCCAACGGTCTTCCTCGACGTTCTCGGAACTCTCTTTCCTCCCTGCATCGATTCATATCATTATTAAGCCAGATTAGCAAAAACTAACAGCAACTAATTTACAAGCGTATGTGAAAAAATTAAATTCCAACCGATCTGCCTTGATTTGAGCTTTGAGTCGTTCTCGCTCTCTCTCTGCCTCAATTTTGTCGCGGCGACGTTGAGCCGCTGCTTCAATGAGTTCCTTAAGAATCGAAATCTGGCTAGAACAATTAAAACAGCCACTAGAAATAGGAACAAAACCAGACCTGTTCATGGCGTTTCTGCTGAGCTTCTTGCATAAGCTTCCCAGCATTGATCCTCTCCAGTTCACGACGCTTTTCCTCCTCTATTTTCGCTTCTTCGTCAGCCTTCTTTTTCTGCTCCAGCAACATTTTCGCTCTAAAGACCATCATTAACTCTATGTAAGGCAGTGTTCACACATTGCGCCACACGAGGAGGACGCTCGAAACGAACGAATCTGCGCAAATGCGAAATGAATGAAATGCGTATCGATCCACAAAATGGGAGGAGCATCGAATCGCGCATTGGAATCTGCGAATCCTCTTAAAAGGAATAGTGTCTATCGATCAGTCAATCGGAGATCGCAGCATCGAAACGGCGGTGCGAAAATCCTCTAGCAACGCTAATAGGGCGTGGTTTACTACGTCGATACGTATCTAAACCTTTTCGCATCCGCGTTCGCGCGTGTGGAAATTCTCCTGGTCGATACGTATACAATTCTTTTCGCGAATTCGAATATTCGGATGATTCGAAAACTGTGAACAATGCCTAACAGAAAAACAAAAACTTATCAAAAAAATCACACTGCACTACAAAAAACCAAGTTTTCCAATAAGATACGAGCTTTCCAAATGAAATAGAGAAAGTTTCATTTCAGAAGCTGATGAATCGTCATTTGCTGTCTCACTGCAGTCATGAATGGAAAAGAACTACATAACATCATCTCACCTCTTAACCTTCTCTTCTAGGGCAGCAGCTGAAGGTGGAGGAGACGATGATGAGGCAGGCACCTTTAAATAATGAAGTAAAAAATATAGAAACACTTGCAACATGGTATCTTAAAAGGAGAAGGATATCTAAGAGCAACAATGTCGACAAAAATGGCGCGAAAACATGCACTGAAGTCTTGTCAGCAACCCGCCCATTTTGGAGCGCTCTTCGAATGCGATGGTACGAGAAAATATGATAAAAACAGGAGTGAAATTTAATAAATCAAGAGAATGAACTACCCAAACCTCATGTGACTGAGCTGAAGTTGGCTGCTGACCAGCACCACTTTGGCCCGACTCAGGTTTGATGGAAGCGATGAAAGCCTGTAATCACGAATCAGTATCACTATTTCTGTTTTCTATGTATTACTAAAACCGATTCACAAGCTTCGGCTAACGTTGACTTCCTAAATATTCCCACTCACCTTCACGGACGCACTTATTTTCGAAAAGAACTCGTCATAGTCAAGGTCCTTGAGCAAAGTAATGACCTCGATGGGCTTCCCCAAATTATCGATAAAGTAGGAAGCAGGAAGCACTGGAGTCGGATCTTGAAATGCGTCTTTTGGTAAGTGCTCACAGAAAAAGCGGAAAAGCTTATCTCTTCACAAAAATTCAATAAAATGAACGAAATGAGGTATTCATGCTTGGCATAGTGGAGGAAGTAAGATGGAGGAAAACTTCAATTCGCCTCTAGCTCTCAATTAAGAGATCAAATGGAGGCTGATCAAATGGCCCCTCTGGAAGTTTGGCTTGTTACCAGCGAGTGCTGGGCCGATTCTGTACTTAGCAACAGCCGCTAGCTGCATTTAAAGGAAGTCAAACCTCAAGATAGCGGGGAGGGCACGGATATTGGCTCGGGCTTTGAAATCCTCGCTGCGATCTTTCAAATAGAAACCATCTTACCCCTGTCAAGCATCAAGAAACTATAATTAAATGAAAACATTCAATGAGCTTAGATTGTATATGGTCCTTGTTAAAACAAGAACAGATATCCTCGAAGGTAACGTCTACCTAAGGAAGACCGGGAACCTTAACTGCACTTTGATAAAAAAGACAACTGCACCAACCAACAAACTGAGGGACTCACAAATCTGAGCAAACTGCTTTGCAGCCTCATCGCCCTCCATTAAGTGAATACCGACAATTGGGCAGTCGAATAAGGACGGCTCTATCTGAAATATGAGACCTCTCTGATAACCAAAAACGATATGGCACATTGACCACAATGGTACCCTCTAAAATATCAGATTTTTCGTGCCTGATCCCTAACTGCTACTAGGTCTACCGACAAAATGTGTCTGGTCAAAAGCAGTCAGAAACGCAAGAGACAAATGAAGTCTAGACAGTTTCTGCAACGTCCTCCAACTAGGTTGGAAGTAGACGACTTGATCATGAACAAAAAAGGGAGTAGTCCCACGCCGCACATAGCAGATGCGGAGAACCACTTTATCAGAGAAAGTATTAAAATGCGATTTAAAAGTGCAGTGTCGAAAGTAAGCACTACTTATAATAACTTTCTTTAATTAGTTGTCACATTCGATTGCTATATAATTTAGTCTAGTGAAAGACTTTGAATCCGTGCATACCTTGTCCCACAGCTCGCGCATCTTCTCTCCTTTACCGTTTTTGCTTTCGATAAAAACAATGAAGAGCGCATTGTTTCTCCGCGATACTTGTACTGCTGTACTCACAGACCCATGGAACAAATACTCAATTACAAACCAGATCTAGAAAGAAAAGGGAAGAGATCTACTGCTGTGAGGACAGCTTGAAGAATACAATTCAGAAGAGGAAGCACAATAGGAAGGTAAACGTCATCATTGCCAATAAGCCGAAATCGGCGGCAAACGTGATGCGTTGTACGTAAGTGCAGATGCCGAACTTTTGACGACAAAGAAATTCCGTCTCCAACGAAAATAGAATTATCTCTTAGTTTATGCCAAATTATTTATTTATTAGTGAGTTGCTTGTTGCAGTATGTCGTTAGCAAGCTTGAACCTGAATCCGGCAATTGCAAAACCAACCAGTAATGGGCAGGTGCAATGTATAGTGTGCAATATGCAGGTAAGAACTACCTTTCACTACTAGCAAGTTTACTCGCTCCTTTCTTTTCTTACTTTGGCACTGATCCACTATTACTACCCCAAAATCTCAAAATTTGGTGAAACTCGGGTCCGGGGGGCACGCGATGTCGCGGCGCTCTGCCGTATGCTGAATGTTGGGAAGGGGATGGAGATGGGTAAATGTTGGGGAGGTTCGTCGCAGAACCCACTGGGCGAGGGCCTCAACACGGTCGACGGACTACTTGAACTCAGCCCTTTAAACCTCCTCTGCGCTCTATGGTCCCTCTCCTCTCCAAGGCTTAGTCCAAGGGCATTCGCCCGTTCTCTAATACCGGGTGTGGAGGCTCAGTCCTGATCGCGATCAAACCAGAGTGAGGGCGCAGACGAGCAAAAAAGGCACAAAATGGCGCCAGCGCCAAAAATGAATGTCATATTCGTAATCAGGACCCAAATAACCCCTATATACAAGTTTACACCGAATTTGGTGAAAACAACGTCGTGACAAAGTGGCGCCAAACGACGCCAGCGCCAAAAATGAACACTATATTCGAACCTCAAACCGGTTTGTCACGGGATATGGCAGTTTACGTTTTCGTCGCAAAGTATAGGATAGCCGTGTTTTCTAGTGCAACTAACGTCACGTCTTTGAACCATGATCTATCTCCCACTTAGTTCACATTCCTCATTATTTATTTACTGTTTATTGAGTTTTGCAGGTGAAACCAAAGATTTGGACCGCGCATGTGAATGGGAAGAAACACAAAGAATCGTGCGTGAAGCTTAAGCAACAGCTGGCTTCCAATGCAAAACGGCCAGTTGATACATTGTCTGCGCAGAATGGTGCACCACCAGCGAAGAAGATTAAAGGTGGCATTATTTATTTGCTATTTGGTCCTCTTGATCATTGCCATTTTCATCACTACAGACTCACCAGCACCGGCATCAACTGGTCCTCTTCCATCAGATTTTTTCGATGAGGAACCTGGACTGAGGTGTGTTTTCGGTTGTCGCTTCTTTGTGCTTTCCAGCAATCTTTCACTGCATTTGTTTTGTTTTTACCCTTAATTCCTGTATAGCATACAAACGCCTTGGCAAAAAGCAAAAGACGACGAGGCTGCTCTCCTTCGTGAGCGAAAAGGAATCATCGAAGGAGTGCCACAAGGTTTCTTTGACGACAAGCGAAAAGATGGAATGGTAAGTGAAATACATTTTGTTGCGAAGGTTCTTTACTGCGTGTAAATCTTTCAGGTTAGAGAAACAATCGTCAACGAAGCTCACATGAACGAGGAATACGAACGGTTGATGCGTGAGTTGACCGAGAAAAATGTAGAAGATGAAGCCAAGGTGGTTTTTTTTTCTCCTAATACAAATGGTGCTTACGAGGGAAGGCATTGAACTCCCCGTGGAACTTTGAGCCGAGACCTAGACATATCGATAGAGCCTGGGACACTGGTTAGAACTGCGGAACCCAAAATTGCAAAACGATTCTGCCAAGGAAGTTACGAGCAGTCGAAGTTGGCTGCAAATGAGTGCTTTTGGATGAGGCTCGCTAGTGTCAGAGAAACTGTGTTGCCGTGGTGTAGTGGTAAGGCTCTCGCTCATCATCATGCAGGTCATGGGTTCGGTTCCCGCTGCGGTTGACGTTTTTGCAAATCATGTTCCGTACCCAGTAGAGAGTTCTATTCTCGTTTCTGACATTTATTTGAATAAGCACCTAATCACAGCTATGCTAATACCATTGACGTTTGTTGTGTGAGTTGAGATGAAGTAACTTCGTGCGCACTTTCTTCTACACCCAGCGTTCAGTTAAAAGAACAGAGCTAATTTGATACCTCTACCACTCCACGGCTTGTCTGCCTTGCCTTGCCCGAGCTGTCTTCATCCTCGTTATTGCAATAATCCCACTCCGATTCGTTTGGGGCATCCGATTCCAATCTTTCCCCTTTACAATATCGATCCAGCGATGCACGAAGTATAAAAGCGGACCTTGCAGCAATGTTCCTCTTTTCGCGTGTTGTAGGACTGTTATGTTCTTGCTCCGAATTTTGCGAAAAGTATCCAAACTACCTTCGCGGGGGAAGGCAGCATTATCAATGAAGATATTCATCAGGAACATAGCGACAGCTATACCTGTCACTCGGTCTCCACGTTCCTGACAAGGTGCTCGCTCGGATAAGTTAAAAACTAGAATAGAACTATCTACTGGTACGGAACATGATTTGCAAAAACGTCAACCGCAGCGGGAACCGAACCCATGACCTGCATGATGATGAGCGAGAGCCTTACCTACACCACGGCAACACAGTTTCTCTGACACTAGCGAGCCTCATCCAAAAGCACTCATTTGCAGCCAATTTCGACTGCTCGTAACTTCCTTGGCAGAATCGTTCTGCAATTTTGGGTTCCGCCGCGGTTCTGACCACTGTACCAGGCTCTATCGATGCGTGTAGGTCTCGGCTCAAAGTTCCACGGGGAGTTCAATGCCTTCCCTGGTTAGTAGTGGAGTAGGATTGATGCGAACAACGATTTTGAGACATTCCCTCTATCCAGGCAGAAGAAGAAGAGGAACGAGATGCTTTGCTACGTGACCTCGCAAATGCCGACGAACAGATGGAGAAGTGGATGCGGTTAAACGCTATGGAAAAGTTAAAGGAGGCAAGACTTCAAGAGGTAGCGATTTACTCTTCATTGATAGAATTTTTCTGGTTCCCGGATCCTGTGAGTTCCGTATCGCATTCCTTCCACTAACATACATGATCTTGTTCTTCGCGAAGCAGACAAACTACAAATTGAGTTCTTCTTCTCTAAGCAGTGCAGTTTCTATCAGGTTGTTGCAGTATAAGGGTCGTTACTGGGTGCAAATGAAATTCGCTGGAACAGCAACAATTCGGCAGCTCAGAGCAGAAGATGGATAACTTACTGTCTCAGGCTTAGCCAATTCCTTATTCAGAGACTTGTCGTCTTCTCGAAGAATTGTAGAAACTGCTTGCTTGCGAACAACTCCCTGGGTCAGATTCTTGTTGCCTCTGGAGCATTTCCTCTTTGCAATGTCCTGCGTCGACTCGATAAACCAGCATTTACATGAAGGTGACAGAAGCTGTTGTAGAATCAAAACGTATCAGACTAAATCTCACATGTCTTTGCTCGTGGTGGTTTTTCCCTCGATAAACACTTGGGCCCTCGTGCAGCCAGGTTACGTAATCGTTGAATTCCTTTCTTGTCGAGTCAGTGCACGAAATGGGAGGAGCGTCGAATCGCGCATTCGAATCTGAGAATCCTCTTAAAAGGAATGAGTGTCTATCGATCAGTCAATCATCGAAACCCGCGTGCAAAATCCTCCTAACAACCGGTAGTATGCGTGGTTTACTACGTCGATACGTAACTAAACCCTTTCGCATCCGCGTTCGCGCGTGTAGAAATTCTCCTGGTCGATACGTATAAAATTCTTTCCGCGAATTCGAATTTTCTGATGATTTCGAAAACTGTGAACAATGCCTTACCAATGCACACCTTTACTCACGTTTTGGCCCAGTTTCGAGGTTGTCTTATCACTGAAATTGAAATCTTGGTCGTCGGTGCAGTTCATTTCGATGCACGCCACGGCCCACCTGTGGGCGGGGCTCCGCTTAGCTGATGTGTGTTGTCGGCGTGGGGCGTTCTCCAAAAAAGCAGTGCTTTATGAAAAATTTCATAACTCGGTTGGGAGAAAGCCTACAGAGCAGAAAACAATTTGGTGTAAGGGAGCAATGTCTAAGGTGTTTCCTGCATACATGACGTGGGCGGAGCGCGCTCTGAAGTGTACAGCGTTTTCTACAAGTCCTCATAATTCGGGCCGGAGAAGTCTTAGTGAGCCGGAAAAAGGTGGATAGAGGTGGGTGAAGGAGTGGAGCCCAACTGCTAATGGTGGGCGGGGCATGTCCAAAGTGGGCGGAGTTTGCGACGGAAATTCATAACTCGGTTCCAAGAAGTCCCGAAGATCTGGAAAAAAGGAGATATAGGTTGGTCAAGGAGTGAAGGCCAACCGTCATCGGTGGGCGGGACATGACCAAAGTGGGCATAGTTTTGTGACGGAAATTCATAACTCGGTACGCAAGATGGTCTGCGGACTACCGGGTACCCGCAATAGTAAATGTGGTGAATTGGAAATGAGCCCAAGCTGTTGTTGGTTGGCGAGCTATACCAGTGAGTGAAAGTTTCGCGACGAAAAAGTTCATTACTCGGGTACAAGAAGTTCGTAGAGCCCCTCTGGAAAAGGTGACAGCCCGGTGGGTAAGGAACGTAAAGCCCAACTACTGCTAGTGGGCGGAGCATTTCCAAGGTAGGCGGAGTTCTCCACAAAACTTTGTGACTCAGCTGTAGATCGGGAGAGAATGTGCGAAGGAAGGAAGTGAATTTCTAATGGTGTGCGGAGGATACACCAAAAGCAGGATTCGCCGCCAAAATTATAAATCGGCTCAGAGATAGTTCAGAAGATGGGAGGAAGGAAAGAGATAGGTGGGACATGCAAAGAAATAGGAGTTTACCACGAGGTTCATAAATCGGTCCGGAGGCAGTCCGAGGCCGGGAAAAACGGACAATTGGTTGACGATTACGGACAATTGGAAGTGTATTGTGCCAAATTCGAAAATTCACGCCTCACCATCCTTTATCGCCACAAAACTGTGCGCGCAACGCGTGCGGCGCCAACTGGTTATACAAAACTAGACTAAATTCTTGATGTTTGCAATGACGATTTCCATCAATTCTGCAAATTTCAGTATCTTATAATTCAGGCACGAGAAAAAGCCGCGATCGAAGAAGACGACGACGAGGGCAGTGACGGCGATGATGCAGACTTCACCAACTGGCGAGCAAAGCGCGTGCTTTGATTATTTGATCTCACATGGCTGACTCAAGCGCCACTTTTGAGAGAAAAACAATTCCAAATGCGGGTAAATGTGACTCAACTGTGTAATGAATTGATATGCTAATTTATGGTACGGCTCTTAAATCAACACCATACAGAGATCGATTATCTGACAATCAGAATATATAGATAAACATCTGATAACGATGAAAAGTTTACAACATAAAAGGTACAAATAACAAGAAATTCATCAGAAAACAGAAACTTTCCGCATGAGTTAACGAAATACAATGAGAACTAGTAAGATGTGGGCTAGAAATGGTACAACGTGAACTGTCGATTTTTACCGCTACAACAATAACTAAGCATTTTTTCACAACGTGTGCCACCTACAAAGTTTGTACAGGTAAAAAAGCGGAGTGACCTAACCTAGTAGAAAATGTGAGTAACCCGCCAGAATCTTCCACTAACACATGAACTCACCAATATAACAATATGAAAAGATAAGAGCAAATGCGCTTCACCTCAGTCTTCATCGGAGGACAAGATCTCACCATCTGACAGCTCTCTATCTGCTGGACGAGGTTGCTTAGGTGGTTTTGGCTGCGGGGCTGGCGGTGGAGTCGCCGGTTTTCGACGAGGTGGAGTGCGAACATCGTGATTACGATGAGGAGGCGATCGTGGTCGACGATCCACCTAAAGCAGGCAAATGTTGTTTTGAATGAAGACGAAGAAAACCGAGAAAAGGCAACACATCCAAAGTTCTCACATCTCTTCGTCGACGATCATCCCCGAAAGGACTACGACGGCGACTTGGGATCTTGTAGTCACGTTCGCGTCGTTGATTGCTTGATTGTGACTGTGACGAAGGAGGTCCTACAGCCATACCAAGCAGAGATGGAATAGGCGATTTGTCGCGCATACGTTCCGGGAACCTATCGCGGCCAGCTGCCGCACGTTCCGGCCGTTTCTCACGCTCCTGTGTGTCCTCAAGACCTCGACGGATCACTTGCATACGATTGACCTAAATGTGCTATTATTGACAACCAACACTACAACTACTAAATATAAATAATTGGCAAGCTCACCTCAACTGACAACGCTTGCATGTCATTGTAGTAGGTGTCGACTTCATTGAGAGTTGCACGAAGCATACCGGTTAGCTTCATAAACACTGCACGCATATCCTCGGACGGAACGGAACGTAGATCTATGCTGCCCTAGAATTCTCTACTACATATAACACAGTAATTCTTTTCTTAAACCGATGTATGTTTTGCGCCGAATGAAAACTTCCTACTGCATCCGAAATTTTCTCAAAGTAATCCTACGAAATAAGAGTGAAAGTGTCTGCTACTACATTCGGTAACATCTAACGTATGAGACTATCACTCACTTTCCCATTCGATTTCAACAATTCCTCCACCATTTCACTGATTCGCGTGTCATCGATTGTTATTAGGCGAGGTGGAATTTTCACCCAAGATGCAATATTCATTAGATCCGCATCCTTCTTCTCTTTGGCCAGAATGAATAGTGGATCTGAATTCGTATGCGTGTATGGACGTACGCAAATACCTTCTATTCACCATTCCACAGAAGTTCACTGCAAATTTAAATAACCACTCACTGATCCACAAAGATGTGTAGTTTTCTGGGCTCAAAATGTCGAAAGGTTCACTAATCATCAGACTTTCTGTTGGAGAATCAGTTCCAAGGATAACGTCAACGCCTGAAACAGAAGACAACTTCGAATCTACATTCTGCTAAACTGATGCATAAGTTCCCGCGGTTTTGCACTTGCATGTTTTCACTCAACTTCCCAAAAGTTGAAAAAATTACTATTTGGTAAAATGCATATGATTTGGAAAGTCTTCCTCTAAAAAACACTTCATCTTCTAAGAGGATTTCATACTATCGACTGTCATGCCCCCAATAACCGACTCTTCTCCAATTGCCTGATTCCACCTATATGACACATTACGACAGCCCATTAAGCGCGCTCTCGTCATTTGATAATTTTCCCAAACCCGGCACTATCTTTTATAATTCGTTACAGTAATGAGCATAGTATTTTCTGGATCCCACGATTTGACTGACAACTTTCTAACATAAAAAAAATACCAAGTATATCGAGCAAAACCGTACATACTCGCGTGGAAGTTTGACGCGCATGCACATCACGCTGTCGTCAATGTGTTAAATATTCTCTCCTACATCAAATGTCATGTGTGGTTATGACCCCAGCATTACGCGGCCCGAAGCACCGTCCATGAAATGTTTTAGAGAGCTCAGAATTCTGAAAAGACATCCCACTCTGTTAGCAGAATTCATCGAAGAGAAGTGGTCTTTTTATGTCATGTACTCGTCTACATTTCAAGATCATCACGCACATGAATGCAGCATTACACTACATTGCCTGTGGATCAATCCGAGTAATATTTGTAAATTTGTGTCCTCTAGGCAAGTGTGATACACGTTGCACGCATATTCGTCTGGAAGTGCGCCTGAAATCTCTCAACACAAGTCTAAATCGGTTCTGCTCCCGATCGCGCATGAAAAAATTTGGCTGCGCCTTCCATAAACCCTCAAACTTCAGATGAATCGCGGTATGATGGCGTCTTCGGACACGTATCATAATGGTAACGCGCAAATTACAATATATATTGCCGATGTACTCAAACGTAATACGGTGCAGGTCGGGATGGCACCCCATGGAGAATAGCCCCTAAACCGAATATCTTGAAAAGCGCCTATACGAAGCGAAGGGATCTGAAAAGTATTGCCCCTCGTATGAGGCTATGATCAAGTCCAATTAAGGCTCATATACATTCGAAAACGAACAGTAAAACGAGTAAAAACAAACAAGAAACAAAACCGAGGGAAACATCAGGCCAACGTTTCACAAGACATTTTAAGCAAACGCTTACTGATTGGAAGTTCCGGAAGTGTAGCTGGAAAGGCTCCACGAGAACAAATTCTCGTCGTAGCTCCATCAATATTAAACCAAGGCGATTTCCACCGAGATAAGATGGACGAAATGCCATCGGCCGTGTGCAGAGTTCAAGCAGCTATAAACACTGCGATTAGCAGTAAATAGATAGAATAAATTCGAAAAATCGTAAAATACTCATATCTGGGAAAAATTATAAAATAAAATAACAGGTAGTTTCTTACCATCGTAATCACCTGCTTCTTGAAATATCCACAGTGTACAACCATGCACGCAAGTCTGATTCACGCATTCCAATCGATAATTCGGTCTCCATTGAGCAGAACCTTGCGCAGTACACCTGCAGTGCGAAATATGCGCGTGATGATCAAAATTCAATTATATAATCAGAGAAGATTTCATCCTTATTTGATTCATGTCATGGTTTCAACCAGCGCTAACCAACATAGTCATCACCACGTGTCAATAAAATGTTCACGCAGCAAGGTGTGTTGTTCACAAAGCATTGGGCAAGCACTTGATCCGCGAAAAAAGCCATGAAAAGAATTTGAGAAATGGATAAGGCCACAAAAAAGGGAGCTAATTCCTTCCAAAAATGAATTTATGCCGCCGACCTTTGTTCTCCTCTCCTCATGCCCCATCTAACCTGCTCTCTTTCAAGTCCACGACCTTTCGCTTCTATTGTTTCGTGAAGGCGTTCCCAACATTCAAGAGATGACTCAGTTTCCATGACGTATTCCGTATCTTCCGTATTGAAACCAAGATACCTAAAAAAAAAAACCATGAATCGCGAAAAATTAAGGTTTGCACACACGAACAACGATCCGAGCATTGCACGAGCTAAATCAACTCACTTTACTGCTTGACTGGCCACAAAGTGTGCTGGCGAGGCGAAAAGGGGTTGTCCTTCAACTACTTGAATTTCAGCTGGATAAAGGGGATGAAAGACGGACTCGGCAGTGAAGCAGATAACGTTGCTGCTAACGATTGACGACAAACTGGCAGTGTTGAAATGTGATATCTAAAAAGAAAAGCACTTATGGAGAAGTCGAAAGCGGAGCTTACACAACAAAAAGAGGATTGAATACATAAGAACCCTACAGCGTATTCGACTCTCAGTCTGTGATGCTAACTTCACACGGAGTTCCATTAGAAGTAGCCCGGTTTTGTTACCGACAAGGTGTGATAAAGTTTTGGGTGTCTTGTCATCCTGAAAATTCCTTTGCTACTTTGTAAACGGAGCTCAAAGAAATCAAATTCAAAATCAAACAACTTTCTTGAAAAAAAACCATCTCTCAAGTCCATTTGGACAGTGTTGAACAAAAGAGCCACAAGACCGCTAGCACACAATTTTTACCTTGTTTCTCATCCATTTAATCAAATCGGCAGGTCCTACGTAAGGCTTCGTCAGCAAGCGCTGCATTTCACGCTCTGACGAGGCGCAAGTCCACATAGGATCGCCTTCTAGAAGAAGCGAAATCAGGCAATAAGCATTATTTAGTTGAGAAAAATAGCGAACAATAATCATTTCAAATACAAACCACAGCAATCTATTAGGAGTGCATCACCGGTGCTCAAAAGAAGCTGTTGCAAGTACTCATTTTGTGCGATCTTATGCTTCATTGCTGACTGTCGCCACCGGTCCATTTTAGCCATTTTTGCTTCAATAGCAGCCTCAGAAACCTGAAAAAGGCTCATATCAGAAACAGTTAACAAAAACGAAATGTAAAACAACAAGCCTCATGTTTTTTGAAATATCTCTTTGCCATTGTAGCCACATCCACTGGCAAAACAGTCGTTTGGATCTTCTCAATACACTTATCGTCCAACTTCAAAGCAATAAATAACTTCTCGTAGGCGTAGTGTTCCACCGACCGATAACGTTCTCCTTTCATTTCAAAAGGCAGTGGGTAATAATTACTGAGTGGTCGGAAAATACCCTGAATTAGGTGACCTCGAACCAAAAAAACTCGTCAAGAACGTAGTCCCAGAATGAAAATAAGGTACCTGAAGAGAGATGATCTGGTCATTGACCTTTGATTTTGATAGGATTATCGTCATTATCTGTAGATAGACCTTCGATTTCAAGCGGCTGTCGATTTAACATCGCAGCCTTTCTCTTCTCACGAACTTCAAATCGTAGCCACATAAGGAAGAACCTATATGAGAAAATCGTATCTGTAGATTAAGATACGCTGCAAGTAAAACATGGCACGCAAGATAATAAAAATATCAAGACTGCTTATGGAAACCTACCCCATCTGATTACCCCCTAGCGCCGGGGGTTTCGCAGCTTCATTCTTCATCCAGAATTCCACCATTTGTGAGTCTGCTTTCTCACGAGCCATCCACTCCACAAACTGATTTTCGTCCATGCCTTAGAAAAAACATTTCAACGAACATCACCTATGGTTTGGTGTAAGCTAACAGACAACTAAGTATTGCTAACTTTTTGAATCACCAGCGACAAGATGTAGAACACGGCATAGCTAATTCAACACAAACGCAACAACTCACTCAGAAAATTGACTCAAAGAAAAACCAAAAACGGTAATAAACTAAAATGAATTAACAAATAAAATTGTAGAAAATATACCAACCGATTCCTAGCTCTTTGTCACGAGGATCACAAACGATGAGAAGTGCATCTTTCGTGTTCATTAGCGCTTTCTCGAATACTGAATCAGGATAACGGTTAAAAAGCATAATAGCTTAGAAAGGACAGAAAAATTGAGTAAAGCGTGGAAGAAGTGCGTAGAGTAACTAACATTTGTCCTGATCAACACGCAGTCTAAGCCCTTGCATTGAATACGCCTGCTTGCTACTTTGTAAATAAGAAGCAAGTGAGTTCATATCATGCCCAGCAGGCATATTTTCCAACAATAGTTGGCGAGCCTACAAAAAGGTTCAGAACAATCCAGTATGATATTTTGAGCAAACAACAATGAATGAAGTGAAAAGAGCCCCGAAAGATTTTAAATATCGACCGGAGACGTATCATACACGGAACATCATCATGAAAATCTACGTAACTGTGATTCAGATTGCTGTTTGTGGAACCCAGGTGACGGATATCGAAGTAATATATAAAGCAGAACAGTGTGTGGACTAATTTAGAGGAACATTTTGATGCAAAGGCTCATGTACATTACGGTTACCCCAAATCTGGAAGAAGTGATGAGCCCCAACGTGGGTGAACAAATACCGCTGTTCCAATTATAAATCAGTCGACTATTAGTTCTTCTAAACGTCCAAGATAGAAAGAAAATTTTGACGCGATTCCAAATTCCATGAGTTCTCTGCATCAAAATGTCTCTCCTGATAAACGAGCGCTAGCAAACCTTGAGAGGAACGTCGCAAGCTGATGTACAGAGCAGTTCCAATATCACATTTTCATCCACGCCCAGCTGGCTGAGAATCATAGAATGTGTGTAGTGAACTGCACTTGGATACCTAAACCGCGACAAGATTGTCATTTCAATGAGCAATCAATATAGACGATTTCAGAAATGTCGTAAAATAGCCGCAAATTGATTAGAATATCGTATGCTATTCATGGGTTACCAAATCTTATAAACTAAAAGAATATTGAGACTAGTTCCTATTACTTTCAAAACCATGGGAGCAACTTCTGTGCAAATTTTCTCGAACTGTGCATATTGCATGTTGCTGATGAGGGAGACATTAATCGAATGAAAATGATGGGAAACCTGTCCCCATTTTGATCGTGAGTCGGAGGGCGGAGCAGTTTTTCGTCTTACCCGTTTCCACGAACCCAACAAAAGATAATAAAGTACAGTGAACTAACAAACAAAACAATATTAGTAGACCAACATTTAACAGTGAAATAAAAAAATCCATAAACAAACATAAACAATTATGCACTAACCATTAAGTAACTCTGAACATGTTAAAAATACCTTTTCCCTGCATCTGAAATTGCGTGACTATAACCGCAGTGAAGTACATCCGATTCGTTACCAACCAGAACAATCTTCCCTTCATCCATCCTAGAAAAAACCAATACGATGATTGAACAACAACAAAAACAATAAACAACGTTTCCAAAAATTGAATAATTGAGCACGCTTAGCAATCAAAAACTATTGTAAAGCAGTTTTGGTCTTAGTAATTCTCACAGTATATAAAAAACAAAAAGATTTTGCATCGACTAGCGGTGCAAGAAAAAGGAAGAGGACATTGAATGGACAGCACCGTCAATCTCGTCCACGCGTGCCCGCATTCCTTAGCCCCGCCCATCGTGGCTGAAGATGTCACGCGGCAGCAATTGTCCATCGTAGTTTGCAGATGTGCTGAAGTTTTTCACGGGAGTCTTCCGAATGGTGGCTCGCAAAGAAATTGGATTGGTCTCTCGTGTGAAATATCTTGAGTGAATAGGCTGTGGAAAGGCGGAATGAGCCCATACAAGTTCTGAAACATTGAAGGGATGAGTGTTTGTAAGTCATGGATAGTTCGCAGCGAACATGGCAACCATTTCCATTCAAATACGATGCCATCAACTCATGCTTTCATGGGTCGTAATAACTTCGTTATTACCTGAACATTTGGGCTCCCCCACTTTCTTCACGATTTGGGGCGCGGCCGCGGCAAACCCGGCCGAGTCGATAGTGCCCGCGAACTGTGTGGGTAAATTTGAAAACGCATCACCACCACAGTTCGCGGGCACTATCGACTCGTCCGCGCTCGCCGCGGCCGCGCCCCAAATCGTGAAGAAAGTGGGGGAGCCGACTTTGGAATGGG
>MU869785.1:5569-17220 GCA_036418205.1 Ostertagia ostertagi | reverse complement strand
CGATAGTAGCGAATCGCGCGATTCGCAAAGTCTGGCATCGGCCTAAAAGAGGGTCGTAAAAGAGTACATTGCTCACAAATCAATCAAACAATCTAAGAAGCTCTGAAAAGAAAAGAAAAAATATATGGCAATTCATTTGCGGTGGCTTAGGTTCATCTGTGCGACCCTAATTCAAAATCCGGAGTTTGGAAGACAGCATTAACATTTTCTGACAAGGAACTGGTTCCCATCTCCATCTGAACCCTGCGCAACCTATACTGCAAGCTGAGCGTGAGTGGGCCACAGTGAGCAATGTGTGCCGTGATATGTGACCAAGGTACACGCCATGGGTTCGCGCGCGCCACAATTTGCGGCACCTCGTCCGAGTCGTTGGAACCACCCGATTTTCTGTTCTTGTCCGCGCCCTCTTGCCTACACTCTGTTTCATGCAGCCAGAAATCCACGTGGCACACGTGGCTAAATTCTCGATGAAAAGGTGACATCACGTGTGCTCAAAGATGTTCTTGAATCGATGCCACGTTAATGCCACGTCAATTTCTGCAATTGCACAATTTCTGGTCATTTGAAGGCGAGGGTACCTCTCGCGACTTATTTTCTGATTCCTAGTTCGGGTCTATTCCAGTTAGGGGGGGGGGCATCATGATGCAGTTTCTCGGCGAACTAGTGTGAACTCGAACATTCCAGCTTTTCACGCATGTCAAGTGACTGCCCTCACCCCCACCCCCCTAGGCTGGCTACACTCCCCCTGGCTCGGAGTTACCGTAGCTTTTTGGGAGTCACCGCACCATGATGCCCCCTAACTGGAATAGACCCCCTAGTTCATTTCTTTCCTTCCAATCTTCGAGAAACACGTGGCATCTGACAGCATAAAAACCGTTAACAGACCGTGCGATATCGATTATTTGAAGATTTCGCCGGGCGCATGTAGTCGGTCATCAAACAACCGATACGTATCTAACGCTGTGCGATCGTTAGGATCGCTACAATTAGATGACCGATCATGCATGCGCCCGCCGAGTGAGATAGTGAGTCTGCAATTACGACAACTCCGACGACGAGAAATAGCACCGCCCACGTGCCGTCGGACGGGTCGTTGGACGCGTTTGACGATAGAAGGTCGATATGTACCTAATGATGTGGGGTCGTTACGCGCCAAAAGTTCCTGTAAGGAGTCTAGAAGATCTACCATTCTATAGGACAGCTCCCCCTACCGCTTATTTCGATGACACCTGAATGAATCAGAATTACGATAAGAGGATCGCTGGTCTTTTTCATAAAGTATGTGGACTTTCAGAGAAATTCCCGTTTCATTTCTTTTCAGCTTCCATTCGAAACTCGTCGAATAGAAGAAAAATCGCCGATCTAGAGCTGATTTCATACCAATTTTAGTTCACTACAGACAATTGGGCAACAGCTTTTAAAGGTCGTAGGGATACGCGTGTTGATCAAATCCATAGCAAATCTCCCCGTACATAGTCACATGGATAGAAGCTGCTGACACTTTCATGTATTCACGCAACAAATTTAGTGTGTTCACACTACATCTTAAGTAGTATTTACAGCGTATGTCGCCTCGCAACTGGAATTCGAAAATAACGTGACCGGTGGTGATGAATCTCTCAAGGTCTCGATGGCGATGCGCACTCTTCTTCCATTCCCATCCCATTAGAGGCTCGGCATACTTATCTAGTCTATAACGTTTTGTCTCTCCATACAAGTATAGCGCTAAGATGGCCGCGCAACTCAGACCTTCCTCCCCCTCCCGAAGCGAGCCGGTGACTCCTAGCCACCGCATCCATCGCCTTCATACTTTGCTACAAGCTCACATCTTCAACAAAACCTATGTTACGCACTGCGCGTCACAAGCATGCCACGATCAAAACCTGCTGCCTGCTGTACCGGCGTCAGGCGGCAGCTACAGTTTGTCGGACCGATCATCCGATCGTACGACCGAGTTGGAGGATAGACGCGTAACGACCATGCAATCGTAACCATGGCACGTTGGGATCATTCGAATACTATATTTCTACCCTCACACTGCGAATGTTGCCACCAGACGACCATACCGATCGGAGGTATATGCACCGAGATGCTCGCCTCTTTGAAAAAATTTCCCGCGCGCGCACGTTCAAATATACGTAGCACTGGAGCGAGCATTCAACTAGCTAGAGTGATTGGAGACACCGCAATTTCGTGCCTTTTCCCATATTTTGAGTTTGCTCTCCGCACTGGTACCACCGCAGGCAAGAGTATAGATATTCTAGCAGGAGAGCAGGAATGATAACTAGGGGATGCGGTCGTTCGCACGAGAGTACTGGTAGGAAGCGTCTTTGGATAGCAAGGTAATGAATTGGAAGCATGGGAGTTTAGGCACCACCACAAATGTACCTCTTCTTGATCCCACAAGAATCGATCATCGTTTATCTCTTGTAGCATTGAATTTGGTATTTTGCAAGACATTTTTTAAGAAAATGATAAAATGTCAGTATGTTGACGCTAATCTTCGCTAAGTCCACACCGGAGGCAACTCAGAGCGATTTATCGGGGATTTTTTCACTGCAACTGCTTGGATTTTGTGCTTCCATCCAGTAAGTCGTGAGAGCAAAGCCCATCACCCTTTCAAATATCTACAGCGGTGTTTTCAAAAACTGTTCACCAGTCAGTGACCTCAGCAAAAGTAATAATACATACCTGAAACGAAAAAGCGAGGAATCATAGGAACAGTTGTGATGAACTTTCCAACATAATTTTTTGACGTAAACTGCATTACGGGAAATAAGTGGACGCTACTTGACTGCCAGAGCTACTTGACTACTAATTAGTGTCTACAGGTGAAAATCAGAAGGTTGCCTTAAATTTTCACCGAACGAAGATCTGCCGATATTCATGGGTTTCAGCAATGTGCTCTCAGGAGACGGCAATATGTTGAGTGCGCAAATCGTTTGAATACAGTGACTTATTAGTAGGAGCAGTCACAGCCCCCCTTAAAGGCAGAGCAATATCACCAATTTGCCTAGAATATAAGACCCCGAGTTTATACTTCATCCTCAGTGGGGCTTGGTGGGCGAGAACGGCAGCATGCGACACACTGCATTAGGGTTATGGAAACGCTCAGTTTTAGGACTGAGCCTCAAAGGAGAAGTGGTCCGAAGTGCGTGAGCAACCTTTCTCTCCAAAATCGTCTCCCTCCGTAGCTCAGTTCCAGAAAACCTTCTACAGACTGCACTCTCCCCCGTCCTCCCCCGTTTTGTAGTTACAGCATTACCTAACGAAGAAGACAAACGCTGACTCTTAAGAAATATCCTTCTGAGGAAGTTAATCCTTCATTGTGAACCACATCTACCTCTACAAGTCGCATTCCTTCAGAATTTCTGTGGTGAGTCTAACACCATAGAGGAGACTGGAGAAAGCTTTCGTCCCATTGCGACATCTTGTTTAAACCCCCCGAGCGCGGTAAGTTTTGTTTTTAAAGAGGCAGACCCGGGTCACTACTCCGCCTCAGTTCGACTAAACTATAACTGCGGTCCTAGCGATGGCACGGGTAATCTACCACACCCGTTGAAGTACAGCTTGCTGAAGGATGAGCTTCGAGTAAGATATGTCTTGACTGAACTTGCATACTGACCACGGGATCGCCAATCTGCAGTGCAAACGTTTATGGAAATGCCGGTTTAGCACATAAAGAGTACAGACCGTCACCGTCACGTTGGACCCGATCCGAAATTTACGACCCGTCGCCTTCTTGAGACTCGATACGACCCCCCTCAAAGTCAACCCTCACACCGCTCGTCTGCCATTCCGCCATCAAATGGAACTCACATCTCTATAGTATTCGATTCAGGACTGGCCGATGTCAGACTTTGCGATTGGAGCGATTTTGCACCAATTGCAGGAGCGACGGATCGCTTGAGCGATGCGAGCGACGGGAGATTTACGAACTGATGGCGCCGAATTATCGTTGGTCGGCGGTGTAAATCTCCCGTCGCTCGCATCGCTCAAGCGATCCGTCGCTCCTGCAATTGGTGCAAAATCGCTCCAATCGCAAAGTCTGACATCGGCCAATAGTCACGCAGCCCAAACTCCGCACACTTTCATCCAAAAACCATGGGGGGGGGGCTTAGACACGACCGAGAACGGCAAATTTTTAGCGCCCCACCAACCTGCATCATAACTTCCCTTATTGTAACATTACCGCTCCCCCGCGAAATATGCCCCCCCCCCCCTACCCCACCCCTCGTTATACTTTGCCCAGCGCACGGATGACCCTGATTTTACACCTGTTGCTGAAGAGGTGCGCAAGGTACAGATCCCCCCATAGGCACCTCCACTTGCTTCAGGGCCGAGTCAGACTTTGGCCGCGTTCCGCGTCGCTTAGCGAATCGTTGGATATCGAGCGTTCATTCGAACTACTGCCAGCGAACTCGAAATATCCACGACTCGAACACCGTATTGAGAGTTTGGACAATCCTTGAACGATGCCCGCCATTTGTTGAGTCGCTGGTACATCGCTCGAATCCGCTAGTATCCATAGTTCGAACGCTGGTACATCCGCTCGACTTTGCGGCATATGCTTCGATCCAGCGCTTCGCTAGCGAATCGCTGGATTCGCAGTCTGACGTCAGCCTTTTGGATTCAGCCTTCGCACTGAAAGGCACGAACATTTCGCGTTCCGCGGCGGCTCCCCCACACCTTCACTGTGAACTTTATCACCTAAGAAATTACGTTATTCACGGCACCATTGTCTGGCTGCAAGTCGCCATATGAAGCTGAGCCTGAGAATTTTGCAAGAGCAAATACACCCTTGAATCCACTTTATAGAAAAAGAACATATGGATTATATAGATAGAGTGGAACCTGAAAAATATATGCGTTAGGGAAGTGATTGGTACAACTTGAGTCCAGCCCTTGCTTTTGTAACTTATTCCGAAATCATATTCGAAGACATAAGAACCTCCGAAAAACATTGTGTATGGAGTCCATTATTATTGACTATTCCCAGCGAGCAAATTTCAGTTCTATCAAGACCACCACGCTCAACTTCTTTTGGGTTATGGAATGAACTAAAATCGATCGAGCAAAGGAATCGAAATTATTTACATAGGTGGACTGAAATTGTGATCATCTTGACTCGTGGCCTTTTGCGATTCCGTCATCCTGGCGCTACAGGCAACAAAAATTCGCTCTCATGCCGCTGTGGGAGCAGGGGTAGCGGAGGGGAATTGAATGAGTGAGTGAAGCCACTAATAGAACCTTGGAATTAGTCTAGGGGAGTGGAAGGGATTCTGGGGAAGACGTAGCAACCTTTGTTCTCCCCGGCGTCTCTCTCCCTACAGGTTTACTTCTAGTGTCACTAATCAGCAGTTTTTAAATGCCCTGTTTTGAATATCCTCCCCAAAACATGATCGCCCAAAGTTCTACCTCAGAGGCTGCATTTTCCTGTGCGCCTCAGTATTACTTTAGTTCTACGTTATAAAACCAAACAAATTTCATAATTGCTAAATAATTGATGACATTTGCTAGTGATTCTGGGCACTACCGGAAGATGCGGGGGCATCTTCTAGAACTACGCCTAAGAGTTGACAGGAACTATGAGAGAAGAACTGCTCACAGCCTGCTGTCTTTCCCGCCTTGAACTCCACTTCAACTTCTCAATAAAGACACAATGAAACGACCACAACCAAACTCCTAATCAATAAAAAGTGCAAACCAAACAACTTTGCATTTTGCATTCTCCTACTGTATGCTGTCGATGCTGGGCTCCAAATCGGGCTTAAGTGGGAACAATAAGCACTCATTTTACCATAAATACATAATATTTAACACTTTATTACACATGTAACTTGACAGCAACGAAACTTCTCCAGGGAACACATTCACTGATGCTCGGCCGAGTGAGCACCATGAAAAATAACGGGACGAGTTTTCCACACACTGCGGGAGGTCTCAAACGGAAAGCATCTACGGTGCCTATTCTTGACTGAGTATCTGCTCTTGTCGCATTGTGTTCAGCAGCTAAATCGTTTTCCACTTTTCATTATTTTAAAAATTTTGTATAATTTATTTCGCGTGATTTTACTTGATTGTGTTGTTTATTTTTTGCGGAAATATAGGGAAGGTGTTCATGTATTCGGATCGAGTGGGGTTTTTCGACTAGGAATGAGTTAGAGTGCTGTCATAATGTGTTCGTAGTGCCCAGTGATAGAGTTATAGTGAAAAATACGTTCATTATTGAAGTTTCTTTGTGTTTTTTGTCGTTTGACTTCGAATCCGCGTTGAAATAGGTAGAGCCGTTTTTGTCAACCGATTTTTAGTGGATCTGCCCATATTTTGTCTTTTATATATTGTATACGGTCGCACTGCAGGTATCTTGAACGGAGGGCAAATATGGCGAGTGCTCCACAAATTACAAAGAAGAAGAAGGCCGTCTTGGACGGAGTTTTCAAGGCGGAGTTGAACAATTTTCTAATGAAAGAACTTGCTGAGGATGGATACTCTGGTGTCGAGGTGAGTTTTACTATTGAACATTTGTTCTTTGTTAGTATGACTACTTCCCTGTTTCTTTTTGTTCTTTATGTGAAGGCTTCCATCACAAACTTTGAAGGTGCGCCGCACCCCTGCTCGTGCTGAAGTCATCATCATGGCTACACGCACCCAATCCGTTCTTGGAGAACGGGGACGTCGCATCAAGGAATTGACGTCGGTTGTGCAGAAACGATTCGGATTTGAAGAAGGATCTGTCGAAGTGAGTTTTTAGGTGTAATTTGGTTTTGTTCACTTCATATTCTTTGTAATCTTTTTGTCAATTTCCGTGTTATTCTTCCCTTAGGCCCGTTCGCAGTTTGCGACTTTTGCGATTTTTCTGAAAGGGGAGCGTAGGTGTCGATCTAGAAATTTGACGCTTATGCGATTGAAGACCAAACTGCTACAAGCTGTACCTGAAGTGCATGTAGAGGTGCCAAATGGCGCGTCTGTGTAGCGATAATAAGCAGAATGACCAAAAAGCCGAGGAACCATACTCCTACCTTGCTGATTTCAACTTTGTAGCAGGTAACTACGGCTTTTGACGCTTTGGTGGCCGTTGCAACAACTCTGTAATCATCCGATTAGTAGTAGTTATTTCATGTTATTGTCATGATTATGTGTTCGAACCACGCAGATGAGCTGAAATTAGTAAAATTTAAAAGTAGGGCAGCTTGGTATGAAAGGCGTTCTTGAGAAGATCACGCAACGAGTCTGGAGTACGGTATGCCTGGACACTGGCACTTTATAACTCGTTGCTGGAACGCTCATTCCGCAAAAGCTCGCATATGTATAACTGCCTTTCTTAACCGTCTCCCTGATGTATAACTTAATTTTGTACTCATATTGCTGTGCGGCGTTCCGAACGTGTCTGCTGTTTGAGTAAGGCTGTACATGATGGATTGATCTCCGACTGTGACCGTTCGTCTATGTAATGTGTCAGCGATCCTTCAGTCGTCGCTAATATTTGTTCGCCTCAACATAATAGCTAAAGTGCTCAAATCGTGAGCTTTGATTGAGGCTTAGGAGTCATGGTATAACGGTTCGGCGGCGGATAAGCGACTAGGAAAAAAATGACAATATTGTTTATTCGAAATAGGCGAATCTTCTGACGGTATAGAGGGCGGAGGAATTATTAGGATGAGCAATAATTATCCGCCGTTTTTTTAGGCTCACGGTTCTTTGATTTTTTGCTATCATTATTTTCAAAAGTTGTGATGTAATCTGAAGCGCCTCAAATCTTTTGCGTATTTGATGTACAACATTTTGGTATTTACTTCACTTTGAAGCTTACACATTAGCAAAACAGATTGCCCCTGCTATCTGAGTGCAAGTTGAGCTCGAAACCGAATGATTCTCCATCTACTCGTGAAATCAATAAGCCTGAGGATGAAGGCAGAGAAGAATGTTCGAGAGCGTTTGTTGATCACGCATTTGTTGTTTTTGTTTGGTTCTGTAAAAACTTATAAGTGAAATGAAAATGGCGGATAATTATTGCTCAACCTAATGATTCGATACGTGTTACCCTTTTTCGCTTATTCTCGTATTCCCTAGAGTCGCAACACTGAAAGTGCCTTTGATCTATACATGTTTCAAGTGCTTGAATGAGGTCTGTCAGCAAAACGAGGGTTTCAAGACCTTATTTTCGCAGTATTAGACTTTTTGTATTTGATTATATTTCATCGTATGCTCCAATGCTTGCAACCCAGTATCAGAGATTTTTTTTGAGAAATTACTTTTGTGAACGAGGTGAGAGATGAGCAGGATTTCGGGGTATGCTTTAGATGCGAATCTGCTTCAATAAATTTTATCAAACGCAATTGGTTTGTATTAATGCAGCATTGAAGCACATGCAATCTGGAGCGGAGAATTGGTGCTCACTGCGCACCTTAAGTGATCACTTGATAGCGCATCTTTTTACATGTCCATGTGGGCTCGAAAAACTAATATAGTGGAACAACACGATTTTGCGGGTCACGGTATGCAGCATGTTTTTCATACTTTTGCCATTTGTTGCGGAATGATGTGGGTTAGGTAACAGTGAAGACATTCATAACCACGACAAACAAGTTCACAAGCGAAAAATTTTCTTCATGTCTCATTTAGAAGTAATAATTCATAACTAATTTTGAATAGGATAACGTTCAGCAATAGTTTTCCGCAGCAGGTAAAATCTCGATTCATGAGCTCGTTGCCACTTCCAGATGGCTTCAATGAAATGATCACTCCACAGCGTTCTTTTCAATTCATTCTCTTTCCTTAGGCCCTGTCAGAGATGTCCGCCGGCGCGAAAAAAATAACGCAGAGGGCGAATACAATGTGAAATGCAATAAGAAAGTTGGGAATCACTGGCAGAAATTGGTTGCCTGGCATGAAGATATGGGCGAAGAGAGGGTTCGCGGTGGTCAATAAATTACTTTTCCTTCGCCAGCCTAACCACAATGTGATAATTGTTCAATTAAAAAGTTGGGGAACATCCTTGCTGAAGAACACTGTGGCCGGGCGATGTAAGATTTATGGCGAGAAGAGGCGCTTCGCGGTGGTCGAATAGATACTTTCCTCGCCTCCACACCACCCCCCGTCTCACCAAAATCACCCTTAGTACCGGAAGAAAGGACTGGACGGAAGGGACTTGGGGTGGACTTGTTATTATACAGGGTGGGCAAAAATTACGGTAACAGGATAAAGTGTTCATGGAAGAGCAATTCGGCCAGCAAGACACACGTGGACCCCAACAATGTATTCATAGGAGGTCACCAGACAGAATACAACATCACTTCTTGGACTGGCCGCTGTTTGCGTTTATACCTGAATGAAGTCATCTCGGGAACGCATATGGCCTGTTGTGTAGGTAGGTGACATCGAGCTTACCCTAGGATCTTCTTTAATTCGTCGATGCTTTAGTGATACTCGTAGTAGCCCATCGTCTTCAGTAGACTCCACGGAAAATAACCCACTTGCTTTAACACGGGAAAATAAGGTGGCCCCTCGTTCAATGGCATGAATTCGGAAAATTCTGCAAAACCAATGTTGCACAATATTTGCTTTGTGCACAAGCGGTCTACCTTGCTGTTGTGTCTAGTGATTTCTCTCCGGGGTCTCTTCAACCAGGTGCATTTATTAGGTTCGAAGGAAATCGAGATGTTTGGTTAGCGCTCTTGTTACCGTAATTTTTGCCCACCACACCTCATTCCGCCTTACCACAACTGTTCCTTGTTTCTTCACACTTTCCAGCGATAAAAATTATCGGAAGGGAAAAGAATTCGACTAAAGTGGAAACAGAGAACTTGGTTGGAAATGAATGACATGGCCTAGAAATCGAAGAAGTAGTGTTGAAATCAATTCCTCAAAATAATGAACGAGTTGCAACAAATGCTGTGAACCGAATGTGAAAGCGTGTTCTTCTCTCTATTTCCCTTCACAATTTGTTCTGTCCTGAAGCGTGGTGACATTTCGCCAAATAAATGATTTCGAGTCTTTTCCCCTTGACCAAATTTCCACCCTTCATTGACCAAATTTCTTGACTAGGAAGCGTTCATTTTAGAGGCCTAGTCTCGCTGAACTACGTTCACTTTCAATTTCTTGATGTGTAGGGATGACGATACCGGAGGCTTCATTCATTAAGTTTCGTTCAGAGAGTTAACAATCGTTGATTTTTTTTGTAACACTACATGTCACAGCAGTGATTTGTTATTTTTGAAAGTTATCTCTTATAATCTTTCAGCTCTACGCAGAGAAAGTCTCCAACCGTGGTCTTTGCGCCGTTGCCCAATGCGAGTCCCTTCGCTACAAACTCGTTGGAGGTCTTGCTGTCCGTCGTGCCTGTTATGGTGTTCTTCGTTTCATTATGGAATCACAAGCTCAGGGCTGTGAGGCGAGTAATTTTCTCAGTATTCAGTTTCATGCGCCACAGGGTCTGGGCAAGGCTAACTCTTATTATTTGACTGTTAGACCTAATCCCCTGATGGCAAAAGTATCTAGTGTTTTAATCGCCGGGCAGTTAGTTTGATTGTGCCGGTTTCATGATTCACTTACAAGTTAATTGCACTTCCCAAATATCCCATTTTTGTCTCCAATTAACGGCGTTGGTTCAGGTCATCGTTTCTGGAAAGCTGCGCGGTCAACGTGCTAAGGCTATGAAGTTCGTCGATGGTCTCATGATTCACTCTGGACACCCAGTTAATGACTATATCCAACAAGCCGTGCGACATGTTCAGCTCCGCCAAGGTGAGTGATGCAAAATGGTCGTATTTTTCTTGATACGGTGCAGGTAACGTCGCTAGACTCTTTCCATTTCTTTTGTCTCCTGTGTTCTGTAATTGCGCTAGTGAAAGTGTATGTTTTAGGAGTTATCGGAATCAAAGTCAAGATTATGCTTCCTCATGATCCCCGCGGTCAGATGGGACCCAAGAACGCTCTTCCCGATCAAGTCCAGATCCTGGAGCCCCAGCCGGAGACCAACCCCACTGAACCAAGTTCGGAGCACAAGGTTGAGAAGAAGGAAATGGGACTCCCAATTGTTCCTCCACCGATGCAGCCTGTTGAGGTCACACCGGCTTATTGATGATTTTGTTATAATTGTTACATAAATGGTTTGTTATTTAATATGTACTGCAACTCACTTGTGTTATGTCACAGTATTTCACTTATGTAAACTATGGTGCCAGTGCTTGTGCGACACGTTTGGGCTGAGTCTTTTCAAAAAAAAATCGGAATATTTCTGAGGAAAAATGACATTTACACCGATGGGAGAGGAGATACCCTCGGTTTCAGAAAACCAGAAGCGCGTCGAGTGCAGACCGCACACCATAAATGACGATAATCTTAAACTAAGCCTTGTAGTCTGGCTAATCGTTCGATCGGCAGAAAACTTTTACATGTTGTGGAGGCCGTTGTTCACATGCATTTATTCACAGCGGTCACAGTCCTAGAATAGAAGGATCGAGAAGCTGCTTGAAATGAGCACGTGTTCTTGATGATGATAAGTAGGCTTGTGTCCTTGATTATGGCAGTCATCTTGTTTAGATGGTCTGGCCTTGTAAAGATATCTATCCAATTTTTTGTAGTGTTGCAAGACCTTTCCCAACCGAATTCATGGTTGTTCTTAGTAACACTTTGGCCTGGTACTGATA
>MU869784.1:0-34097 GCA_036418205.1 Ostertagia ostertagi | reverse complement strand
AGTCGCGAATTGAGACTGCACTAAGGTCGCCAAAAATCAGGTTCCTAGCACACTGAATGTATTCCATCGCCCGACCTCGTCACACGAGAGATCAAAGGATTTTGCGCCGCTGACCGGGATATCCGTTGAAGAGGCCAGATTGAGCAGCTCATTCCGGTGAGAGGGGGACCTCGAAGTAGGTGTGCCTTTGGAAAAACTTGGGGCTAAGTATTCGAGGGGAGCAGCTTTTGGGGGAGTACGTAAGCAACCTTTTGTTTTGGCCTGTCGGCGTTCCCCCCCCTTCCTTGGTTTAAGTCTAGTGTCACCTACTTAGCGGTTCGCCCTGTTTTGGAATGTCCCCTAAAGACATAGGGCGTCGCCAAATTTACACTATAAGAGGTTCGAATGCCGCATACGAGATTGGTGGTATTCGCCTGCTGACAGTCCTTTTATGGTTCTTATTAGTAGCCCCAGTTCTCATATCACAACCACCCTTTCTCTGGTATCATTGGCCTTCCTTGCGCATCGTACCAGCTCTTATTACTTACATCACCTTTTTCAATCACCATTTGGATCCCGCAACACTCCACGTTTTCCTTCGAGTGGCAGTCATACACTATCAACGCTGACGGCGTAATGGAGTAAGGCGACGCTGGCATTCCTACTCCGCCGTTATCAGCTGCTATCAGTATTCATCATTCCCTTTACCTACGATCGGTGTCCCCTATCCTGTCCACTTACTCTCCCAGTTCAAACTTTGAAAACTAGGGGGTGTGGCACGAAGTTTATGCCTTTTCCGTCGGACAGCAGAAACACACACACACAATGATCGTTTAGGCGAATCACACGGCATGTCGCAGAAATTGCTTGCGTAAATTCACAAATTCATTAAACAAACGAATTAATTATTTTCATCCGCACGCCTGTAACTAGATGTTTCAGGTGATTTTCTTGAATCTGCTCTGTACTAAGGCCTTAAGAAATGCTCAGGAAACAGCTACTTATGAAACCTCCGCAAACGAGCGAGAAGGGCCATACGCTTCTGATAGCGTGATGACATGTTTGCTCCACGATTGATCGCAATTCAGATTTTGAAAGAATCCAGAAGGTACTGTTGTTCCGCATTTTTCCATGATTTCACCTGCAGCTTCCATTCATTTTTTGCACCTTAGTTTTTGAGCGGAGAGGCGGGTTACGAAGTTGTCGTCAACGGACATCTCTTCTTTTGGGATTAGACGAGGACACCTACTTTAGCCCGTCTCAACCCTGCTATTCGCATAAGCCTACATAAACCCCACCATGTGGCACACGCAACAAATACACTGGCCGTCCGTTATGGGTTAACGCTAACGCTCTCACCGATAAACGGGTGGAGCCAGTCAGCGAGAGAATGAGAGTGAAGCTGCGCGAAGGGCATGGATGTAGGGCTGATAGGCCGCTGGGGAACCTTTGGCTCCAGATTCCTCATCGTCCCGCATCCTTAGGTGGCCTGCCTGTCTTTCGACTAGGTCCCCCTTCTTCGACCTCCGGCTTTACCGTGTAGTCCTTTAAACTTCGTTTAGTCGTATTGACGCTAACGGTTGCGAAATTTGAACTTCATCACCCGCCCATGGCCATAGGCAAATGCGCGAGCAAAGGCTTTGAAGAATTGAGAATGATACACTTTGTAGGAGCTCGGATAGACCGGTAACGTAGAGCAGCTAAGTGATAACCTCTCCATTCCTTTGTACTACGTGTAGTGGGTTACTCAACACATTTGATATTGAGTTACTCAAAACATTTGATATTTGATGTACTGATATTACAAAAAGCAAATTTGAGATAGGGTTCATTTGTTAGGATGGTTTCCATATGTCATGTCATGTTCGTCGGTATGCTGTCAACTTCGTTCGGATTCTGCTCAAGTTTGCCCAATCGGCGCTATCGCAAGATACAGAGGCATCCTCCACCACTTAGCCTAGAGTTGGCAGAAAGTTGGGGTCAGGGAATGGTAACTGTTTACTCAACCTGAAGTCCTTCCTCCCCGCCTGAGGCGCAGTCCTATTCTGACAAAAGGAGATGTTTCATAAGCTTGCTAATTGCTTGCCTCCATAATGCCCTTGTATCTTGGGGTAGCGCCGATTTCAGTTTAATTACTGGACTGTTGTGAAGTATACCAGTGGATAGAACTCGCTGTACCAGGATCGAGTCACCCCTATTCCGAATCACATCAACTGGGTGTACCTAGAAAAAGGAGTGGTCTGGTGCAAAAGTTCGTGCCGCCGCCTGCAATGATTGCAATTTTTACGGAGTAAGAAAGTTTTGAAACGGTTGTGAAAACGGGATTGGGCACAATCATTAGATATAGGGCACGCTCTAGCTTTTGAGCGGGCAGAAACGCCAGGGTGAACAAAAACCGCTGACACCCCTCAAGTCCGATATCAGACTTTGCGAATCGCGCGATTCGCTAGCGTCTGCGGTCGCGTCGTGGCCAGTGAATCACTCAATTGGCTGGTACCGCAAGCAACCGCGGGCGCTAGCGAATCGCGCGAATCGCTAGTGGCGAAACGCGCGATTCGCAAAGTCTGACATCGGCCTAAGAATCCCTCCCCTCCCTAATGCTTACTCCTAAGTACTGGAAGTGGCCCACTCGCTTGAACCCCCTTCCCTCTAATGACATGAGCGCCGTCTTGTCTCCGTTGCCTATGGCTTAGTACGCTCAACACAAAGCAGATGTTTCACGCGGTCTAGCATGGCCACCACAATGCTCCCGTATTTTGCGATAGCGCCCGGAACTAAAGCTCGCCCAGCGAAAGCAGCACGCATGATCTTCCCAATCGGGAACTCAATGTTCGACTATTGCACGAATGCCCTTTTATTGGCGTATGTTTATACTGGGTAAGCGTCATATGGCGCGATCCCATTGGCATTGGGGCGCAAAGACTTCAGCCCAACGAAGCCCACTCCTTTTAGATCTCTGGGACACAGCGAGATTTCTGGGGGCCCAAATCATCACATCGATCAGTTGCTGAAGTCTAGCAACTGTGTGATGCGGACGAGTTGTCCTGGGTAGCGCGCTCTAATGCCAATGAGATCACGCCTGATGACCGCATCCCGTTTATACTCGTTCATTTTATGTAAGGAGTGGTGAGGACAGAGAAGGTGGGTGAAAGAAAGTGGTGGCTGCTGATAAGAACTCATAAGAGTAACACTACCAATTTCTTCGGCCCTTCGCGGTGACAATGTGAACATGGCTCTTTATGGTATAGGATATCAGACGTAAACATGGATAGTGGCTGATCATAGGGGATAGCAATCAATAACTGCTGACAAGTAATAGCAGATGTGAATAGCATCATTTTCGTTGCAGCCCTTGCAACGACATTACAATTCTGGCTCTGATGTTGCATGGGTGTTCGGACGGGGACCCCCATCGTGGGAACACTGTGAGGAATGAACTTATAACAAGTGATAAGGGCCAACAACTGGCATTTGGATGTAAATGTCTCCAACTTCGCAAACGATTAAGACGGCGAGGTGCTGATTTTAGGTGGCACAAAGTGGGAGCAGAAGCGTGCTGGTAAAAGTAGCGACAATTGAGTATGCACTAAGTCGACAAAAATCAGGTTCCTAGCAACTGAATGTATTCCATCCCCAACTCGCCACAGAGAGAAGCAAAGGATTTTGCGCCGCTGACCGGGAATATCCCGTTGAAGAGCCAAGTTGGCGCTCATGTCGTGAGGGGGGACCTCGAAGTAGGTGAGCCTTTAGAAAACTTGGGGCTAAGTCTTCGAGGGGAAGCAGCTTTCAGGGGAGTACGTAAGCAACCTTTGTTTTGCCTGGCGTTTCCCCCCTTCCTTGGGTTTAGTCCTAGTGTCACCTACTTAGCGGTTCGCCCTGTTTTGAATGTCCCCCTAAGGACATAGGCGTCGCCAAATTTACACTATAAGTTCGAAGGCCGCAACGAGATTGGTGGTATTCGCCCTCTGACGTCCTTTATGGTTCTTATTAGTAGCCTCCACTTTCATTCACCCACCTTCTCTGGTGGCATTGGCCTTCTGGCGCATCGTATCAGCTCTTATTACTTACATCACTTTTTCCATCACCATTTGGATCCCCAACCCACTCCACGTTTTCCTTCGAGTGCAGTCATACCACTATCATCGCTGACGGCGTAAAGGAGTAAGCGAAACTGGCATTCCTACTCCCGTTATCAGCTGCTATCAGTATTTATCATTCCCCCTTGCATATGATCGGTTTCCCCTATCCCGTCCACTTTACTCTCCCAAAGTTCGAAAACTCTTCGAAGAATTGGGACGAAGTTATGTATTTCCGGTCAGGCAGAAAAACACACACATAACCGTTTAGCATATCTCACGGAATGTTGCAAAATTATTTACGCTAAGATTCACAAATTCACTAAACAAGTTGTATTAATTATTTTCATTCCCAGCGCCAGTAACTAGATGGTCATGTAGATTTTCCTGGAATCTGCATCGTTGCTGAGATACAGCTGTCGGCATCTTCGGGATGGCACCAGCTCATGCGATGCGATCTGGCATGCACGAGGCAAGAAGACTGTACTGAGAGCTACCAAAAGACGCAGGGAAACAGGATCACTCATAAATCTTCGCAAACGAGCGAGAAAGGCCAACGCTTCTATAGAGTGATTGAAGTGGTTTGCTCACGATTTGATCGCAAGTCACGATGTTTGAAGGAATCAGAAGGAAGGCGAAACAGGGTGAATGGTCGAGGATTCCTCAATGGATGGTGGAGGAGCTGATTATACCGGAGTTATCGATGAAGCCATTGTAAAAGAGAAGCTACATTGTCCATCCTTCCCTATTCAGAATGCCTTTTCATTTCGAAATACATACAAGGTTGCGTACTTCAATGGCGACACGCATGTTGGTGGTTTTCTCTGACAGAAAGGTACATATTCACGAGCCAGTATTTAGTCGCCAGTACCGGCATTATAACCAGCATTTCGACAGCGTCATCTTGCGAGAAGAGATCGTTGGGAAAAGGGCAAAGCTGGCTTCAGTGATGGCTTTGAAATAGAGTCACGGCCAACGGTGGGACGCCGTTGGTTCTCGTTGGAGCAGGTGAGAAGATCAACAAGGACGTGCACACGGATGGACATATCGAGGTTTTGGTCCAATTCCCACTGTAAAAAATTCTGTGGTTCTTCCAGAGGGACGATGCTCTAACCCACAGGGCCAAGCCCGTTAAAGACTGGTGCGAGCTGCTAGCTGCTCGACCATCACCGCGACGAATGGCTTTCTCGCTCGTTAACCTAATCATTTGAAATTTTCAGTCTGACTCCTAATTGAGACGAAGGCATGTCGGGCTCGCTCCACGAATTTGAAGTTATTGAAAGCAGCGCCAAAGGAATCTAGGAAAGAATTGTTTTAAAAATTGACGAATGCCTGCGTGCAACGTAGGAAGGGTGCAAGTAGAGATTCCTGGCCTGTGTTCGTGCACGTTGAAGCCTCTTCGAGAATCGACTGCTGCATGTTGTTGTATAGGATTTTAGCATAATTATCACTTCATTATATAAACCAGAACTTTGGTGTGTCGGTTTGTCGGTGACTGTGTGTGCGTGTGTCGTTCTGCCCGTCCGGAACGACCGCTCACAAAACGAGGGAGTACGAAGGGCAACACTTTGTGATGGTGAGATCATGATAAACCCACAGCGGCTATATAAACACCGATCAAGCACACTCAGCCTCATTCTGCATGGTGCTGCCGTGGCAGCCAGATGAGCGGGAGGAGGGTGGAGAGGGGTAGAGGGAAGGGGGCAGAAAGGAGAGGCTGAAAGGGAGGGGAGGGGGAGGGGGAGAGGAAGAGGAAGGGAAGGGGGAGAGAAGAAGGAGTATAAGGAGGTATAACACATTTAATGGTGAGGTGGTTAAAGGGGTATAAGGAGGTATAACACATTCAATAGTGAGATGGGTAATGGAGCACATCATGCTACTATTCCGTTGTTCCTCCATACCCTGGGATGCGCGCGATAGCGGGCGGAGCAAACCTGGTGTTCAGAATAAAGTATCATTTGGGCTTACAAGTCCAGAGGGCATTGCAATGAACAGCAAGTAATTTTGGTGCATTTCGCGCATAGCAGGATAAAGTTAGCGCGGAGAAACATACTATTTTGGTGCATCGTTTTCGGACCACCAAAATCCTTCGAGAGTCGTTGAATTTCTAGAACATGCCTTACGACGAGCATAAAGGTGCAGACAACCAAGCTGGCGTACTATGCGAAAAGATAGCCAGCTAGTTCGTTGCGTTCACTAGCTCTCCAGTTTCTCGAAAACCTTCGTCAGAATATTTTTCATAACTACACTAGAACCTTTCACGTGCAGGCTAAACAGAGTATCAACCAGAAGACAGTTGAGGGCATGCCCCCCCCCAATCCACGCCGCACCGGTGGTTCACTCTGCTCAGGGTTGGCTCTTTATTTGAGATATTTGAGTATCTCTGTGACTGGCAATCGCGCTTCACCCAACGCCATCGAATATGGATCTGGCAGACTATTCGTTATTTGCCAGAGCGTTTCTTATGCGATAACAAAACGGCACATTTTCAAGGGATAGGAAGATCAGGAATAATTAGGTATAAGTAAGACATGCCTCAATCCCGAATCAGCTAAAAAACGGGTTGACTTCTTCATGTTCCCGTTGGCTCCCTCTATTTCCTTTAACCCTTAGACTACGACTTTTTTTTGAATCGAGTTATAAATGTGTTCTGCGTTGCAATTATCCCTCCCAGCAACATTATATGGTCTATGAGTGGTACGGAGTAAAACATGATATACACAAGGGCCCGTTGCAAGCAGCAGACATATTTTTTGTACGAGTTTCTCTCTTTGACATCGCGCAGTATCTACCTCGCCGACGCGTTTTTGACTGTAGAGGCATATGGTCCCCAACGTTGGTGATCCTCCTGGAATTTTTGGGTGGCCTTCCCATGCCGGGCTTGCGCCTGTTAGCCATCCTTTCAATCCCCTGCGCAGTCATTTCCTGAGCGAGAGGAACAAGGAATTTGATCAGCTTCGTTTTCTCGTGATGAATTTCCTAATATATTATCCATGCGTTTACAACCGCCACCTGTAGTATTTTATGGTACACCTTACCACCATTTTCTGGAACGTTTGAAGTCGTAAAGTGGACATTTCTGATCAGACAGTTCTACTCCGCCCATTATGCTGTTGCGGAAGGAGACAGCTTAAGGGTATTCAACTTCTTTTCGCGATCCATCCTTCATTGTGCGCAACACATGCGTTGTAGTCAGCGTGACAATTGCTGACTACCAGGACTCCTTGCAGCCTTTCCAACAGCACACAGCGTACCAGCCCATTTACCGCAAACTCAAAGCTGCCACGTTCGCCAAGCTTTTCTGAAAACTTGGGAACATAGTAGGACTTGCGAAGCCTCTATATGTGCACAGTTTAGCCATCAAATGAGTCCTCCTACCTCAATATTCCCTGGAACTGTGGTAGTGTCTTCGACTACAAAGTGGGACACATGTGTCCCATCAGTAGTCAAAGGGTTAAATGACCATCCAACAGATTCACAGGCGATAAGGAGTGGCTGCTGACGCCTAAATAATTCAAAGGCGGCTGAGAGTCCAGCTCCAGCATTTTGGAATTTCTGACTGCTAAATTCGGTCTCGTCAAGTCTCGGCTGGAATCCCGTCAAAAATTCAGGAGTCCTGAATTTTTGACGGGATTCCAGCCGAGCAGTGAAAGCAGATACATTCAGCTGTTACAGACAATGCGGAAGTCAAACGTTCACAGGTTTATCGCAACGCCTCTGGGGGAGGACAAGGAAAAAAATCTACATTTGCTGACACGGCTCAAGCACCGGTCAACAGTTCACAAGCCAGCAGATGCCACAAGATTATAAGTTAAGGAACATAGGATGTATACCGTAACCCACGTTTGCGTCAGAGCGCGGTTGCGGGCTTTCCAGTGCACAATGCCAGCACTAGTGTGAGAGCGGTCAACGACGCCGCCTCTGCTGTTCGGAGGTAAGCAAACCAGCCCTTTTGGCGTTTTGACTGGGACCGTATGCTGAATGTTGGGTAGGGGATGGGAACCCCAGCGGTCGACGGTTTACTTCAACTCGGTTGGTACGATAGGAGAGTACTGACGCAAGTGGTGCAGCTGACCTAGCAGCTCCGCCAGAACGTCTGGCTTGCTCACCCCAGGACTAAGCCTTAGAGAGGGGACGGACCCGTCCTCTCTTTAAGGCTTAGTTCTGAGGTAAGCACCAAATGTGTCGGTTTCAGGGACCGAGTTGAAGTGGTCCCTCTACCGTCGGAGACTCCATCCCCTCCCCAACATTCAGCACACGGTCCCAGCCGAAGCGCCAAAAGGGCTGGTTTGCTTACGTCTGCTGTTCGGGGCAGCAAACCCAAAAATGGAGCGACGTCGCCGCTTGCGCGACGAAGCCGAACACCGTCGCAGCGTCCGGCTCGCCCCCCGCGCGATGGGACCGAACAGCCCCGAATGCCGTTGCGGCGTCCGGTGCAGCGCCTGCGCGACGAAGCCAAGCACCGTCGCAGCATTCGCCTAGCCGCTTGCGCGGCGAGGCTGAGCGCGCGCGCGCTCCGCGCGCGAGCACGGATAGGTGATCCCCGGGGTGCCGCCCCATCCGAGGTGTGGCGACAACCGCTCGCGTTGTGTCCTCCACCTCCCACATAAGGCGCATAGTATTCTCGCGGCTTGCTCGACGCATTCTCTCTTCGTTGAGAGGGTGCTGAGAAGACGAAAAATCGATGACACGTGAGAATGCGCGCCCAGTGCAACGTCGAGAAGGTTACGGTATACACCCTATGTCCTGAACTTATAATCTTGTGCAGATGCCCACCTGCCCCTCTCACGAATCTATCTCATGAAAAATAAATCTTACCCTAAGTACCGCGATCTCAAAACGACATTTGATTTTCTTTCGACCAGAAGTTCAAGGAGTTCTACAAAAATGCTTCGAACACTAACCAACGCAGGCGATATGCTGTTAGTAATGCTGGTGCATACTATGGAATAGTAAGGAGAAATAAAAAAAACACGTTAACGTGGTCCGAACATTATGCGGCAACCTAGTATTTCGCCCAAGTTAGGAAACCACTCGATGCAAATTACATGCCATCCCCCCACCCCTAGACCACTTTTATTGTCTTTCGAACACACATACACTTTGCACAAAGCGATCATTGGAACAATCTCATGTTGTATCGAACGCGTTGAAGCGCCGCGTACTCAATATTCAGCGGCATCCAGCTCGAGCGCTCTACTCACTAATTTCAGCATTTTTCTAACTCCATTCCGCGAGATGAAACTAGATCCTGCTCGTCGAAGATTCCTTGACGAAGGCTTACTCTGCTTCAAAGGCGGACTTTTACGATGAAAAGGCAGTACCTCAGAAATTAAACTAACCCCCTCCCTTGGCCGCTGATTCCCGCATCAATGCTACTCTAATCGGTATTGCTCTCCTCAATGCTAACGCTCCCTCTGTAACGGCTAGAGTCTCAGACAGCAAGGGGGGACGTCGGATAGGGCGCCAATAAGGCCACGGTGAAGGCCATGCTGAGTGGCCGGAGGCATATCGCTCGATGTGGATTGTGCTTTGGTTCGTACCCTTAAGAGATCCACCTGTCTCCTCAGTAGGCAGGTTTCCCCTTCTTTGACCTTCCTGCTATCGTAACCCTCCTTGAAGTGCCTTCGAACACATTGCATTTTCCACAAAATCACCTTTACAGTAATCTCCGCAATGTGCGTTGCTGTTCATGGTTCCAAATTAGCCTGCTATATCGGAACGCAGGGAGTTACGAAGAACCTGCAGGAAAGAGTTGCACCGGTAAGACTGGTTTATCTATCGAACACTGTTCACTTTGAGCCTAGCTGGGCGCTTATTAGCAGGGTGTTGATAAAGAAACTCAAGTTTGAAACTTTACGTGATGTGTTAATGATGTGGGAGAGTGCGAAACAAACTGTTGAAGAGGTCTCAAAGAAGAGCCCTTCCTTCTTCGTATTTGTTTTAACGCATTTGTTTTTACGTAACCCAGCTTTTGCACAAGCTTAGGTCGGAATATGTTGGCGCCTGGACAGCGATAAGAGCCTCGTTCTTCTTAACGTTCATCACACGTAGTCGCAAGGTCTGACTGTTTTTTCAAGGCGAAGTTTACTTCACAAGGCAGCCCATTGGAGCTAAAGGCAGGGGTCGAGAACAATTTGATGTGCTAATCCCACTCGCATGCGAATTAGGGATGTGAAGTGGACCACCAGTGTAGAGAAAGGAAACAACGTCGAAAACGAAAATATAACTTTTACTCCACGCTGCGAAGGATGCTAACTAGGAATCGTCAATTGGTCAATCCGGCAATTTGTCTTGCACGTGTCTTAGAACGCTAACCTTAAAGGAATCCTCCACGGAAAAATCATGATTCTATTTAAAGCCAAAGGTCGGGCTCAGCCGCGCTACAGGAGTAATTCCCGTGCCCGGAGGTTGTACGTGACTAGCTGCACACATTGCAGCAACGTCCCACCTTGAAAAACGTCGTTAGGCCCCCGAGGCCGTCGGTTCAATCCGGGACCGCCCGCCTTCGGAAGTGGTGCGTGGCTGGCATAACGTGTGAATCAGCTAGGTTGATTGCCGTATCAGCCGATAGAACGACTGATATCTTCAAAAACTTGTTTGTACGTGCCTCTTTCCCAAGCCAGCCTCCTTCACTGCTAATGGGAAAGAGGGTTTCGTTAACGACCTCGTCGACGGTTTCTCTCAATTTTTTCTCCATTGCCGTTTTACTTCACATCTCTATACTCAGTTTCAATCGCCATAATACCCCCTTATTGAGCCCGATTTTTGCCTTTAGGCTATAATTCACTGGCTTGAGACCCATCATCGACGATAAGAATGAAAGGAACAGAATGATTGTTTTTACTTTGGCAAAAAATTCGAAAAATCGAAAGGGCTGCTACGCGTTCAAAGTGCCCACGGACGTCTTTCACAAATGCTGGCGACGGGGATGCTTCCACTTGGATCTTCAAGTGCCGTCACTAGAAACTCTTTCCGGAGTTTTGACTTATTGCAATCACATCTCACACTTCTACTCCATCCTATTCTATCGATCGATTTGTCTCTACTCTCCGAAATCGTGCGCTTTAACCCGATTCTTTCATTGCGTAGCCTCTCGAAGGCCAACTTCTTCCCATGCCTCACCTTCGGCTCCGCCCAAATTACCTTCGATGTCCATAGAATGTGGTTTTTGCAGGTTTGTTTCTCTTCGGGAACCGAATCTTCACGCGTGAAATTTGTGTGCTGTTTCTACTGATCACAATTGACACACATGTCAAGAAAGAATGCAAGAATTTTCCGCGAAGGATTCCTTTGAATCTGTTTTCGGTATATGCGGTCAGATTCCCTGAACGTAGCTACGAGGGATATTTTTCTCAATAGGGCTTTCTCGATGTGGCTCCATATCCCTTTTGGATCGCGTAAGACGATCCGGAGAGGCCTTCTCCAGCCGGTTACAGCCGGTCTGGTGGTGTGCTGGACACTTATCTTTCTTCATGTGGGTGAGATCATATGTACGCATGGGTGAGTTTTGCTTTTTCACAGGGCTTTTCACGTGAGTCCAGAAAGTATTGATATTTGGGCGCTTATCCAGTGAGATGGGGTATCATTATGGAATTGTTCAAGGAAGCTACGATGGTTCTAATCTTGTTCAGTGACTTCCTCGACCACACAATGTTACTTGTTTCGTGATAACGTTATCTCGAGTCTATTTTAGCCTGAAAAAGTGGGTCACAGTGGTGCATGGTGGTCTGCTCTAATGCCACTTTGCTCAAGGATTCCTTTGAAGTTACTGCTGCTGCGGCTTCATTTCTAGTCACAGAGCAGATATGGAACGGTATCTGCTACCGATGGGCCGGCGGATTGAAATCGTATGCCCTAGTGCCGTAGTGGAGCGCTCCGAGATGCTAAGTTGTCACAGCCTCCACAATTGCCGACCCAGCACCTGCACCTGACGGATATAGTTCCTCAGAGAGGATGAGTTGGACCTTTGCCTCCAAGGTGATCACTGGTGCCGGCATGAAGGGCAAATAATGCGAAAGACCCAATATCGGGACCTTTTCCTTGCTAATTAATTTCCACAGTGATGCGCCTCCCATCAGCGCTGCCCTTTAAACGCTAAATCTCTCTCTCTGCTGAACGATGAGAATTGCTACGAGTGGTTAGCCAGTCGGTGGGCGCGCCGCGGCCATAACGTCGTGGCACGCCCACCGTCGCGGCACTTTCCCCTTCCTCTATTTTTGACCTTACCGGTTCAGCAACTGCTGCTTGTATTTCGAGAAGAGCACAGGAATGGTGAGGTTTACGCTTGAGAAGCACATCTAGGTTGCCTTCTGACAATACCTCGGCTCCTCAAAAAAGCCGATTTTTAGTTTTTAGTACATGTTTCTGTCTCAATGTTCACTCTGCAGGATGGATATTTTTGTACGTTCACGGTGGACTCTCCGTGTAATTTCAAGAGTACTTATAGATATGAGATGAAGCCCAGCGATAAAGTGAGTGAAGACCATTTGTCTTGAAACTACAGATCAAGTAAGAGCAATAATATCGAATTTCTGTTGGAGTAAAAGTATCGTTTTCGAGTGAAGGTCCCGGGATAGTATCCAAGTTTGTTGTTTTCTGCAGCCTCCGAGATTGATACAGACGTTTATTTGACTGACGTTTCGGCTGAATCGCCTTTTTCGAAGCCTGTAAAGAAAGTCGAACATATTTGTGAAACCCAATCATTCGAATGCTTCTCGAATTACACGAAAAAACCCCTAAAGGTTGGGAAATCATTAGCGGTGCCGGGAAACCTGACCTTGAACGACGACGGAGCTGTAGGAGGCACCCTTAGCTGTAAGATTTTTGGCGGAGTTTTTATATGTGTTTGAGCTTCCCAGGTCAAAGGGCTAGAAGGGACCCCCAAAGTGAAAAATGTTACTTGAGGCCAACAGAGGGTCGGGTCACTGCTGATGGCCGCGCTTTGCCCTAGTTGTTGATTTTGGGGGGGGGGGGCTTGGAGAATTTTCAAGCGTGAGCCCCTACCTCGGCGCAGCCGTGGGGGTATCGATTACGTAGCTCAAAACCACCTAGGTCCGCAAATGGCGCGAGCTCTCTAGTGACCGCCACGCACTCCTCCTTCCTGTTGATCTTATGATCCTTGGCTGCGATCCACAACGCTTCTTGGGTCCTGCGCACCGAGATATCCTGTTCAAGTGACAGGATCGTGACCTTGATTATCTTCTCCGCGTTTTTATGGTAGAACACCCTGTGGTCACCTGAAGGAGTGGCAGTTCTGGACTTTTTCAGCCCATCCAAGTACTCCTTGATCTTGACACGAAGTGGTCTTCCTGTTTCCCCTACATACCTCCCCCAGTTGGCATGTTATCAAATAAACGACTCCTGAGATCATACAGTCTCCTTCCTTCCCAAAAGGACAAATCACGCAGGAGGGTGTTGGGCATCATCGTCATAGAGTCGATTTCGGACCAACTGCTTCTTGGGGTTTTGTGGAGGAATCTTGACAATTCTTGCGGTGTTCTAGAGATCTGCCTTCGAATAGCAGCGCTCATCTCGTCTGAAACGAAGGGTTTACAGAGAGCTATTTTAGCTCGTTCTCCCTCTTGTCCATGTGCAGTTCCAGTACGTTGCCCATGCCGATGCCGTGTAGGTTGGCCACAATTAGTGTAGCCGTTTTCTTTTCAATACGTTGAGCCAATGATATCGACTCTGACCTGTATGCGCCATCAGACGAAACTGCAGAGGCAATTTTCAACATATTTTGGATGGTGGCCTTTTTGTTATCAGATGGGTGCGCTGAGCAACAGGATAACGATGTTTTTGTTACTAGGTTTCGGAACCACCTAGTTTTTGTATACCCTGCGAAAACTGTATTTGAACTTTGAGGAAGGAAACCTAAAAGGATTAGCTACAACCTCGAAGATTACATCAAACAAAATCACCATGTATGGTCAACCTGTGTCAGCTCTACGAAAGAAAGAGGATAGAAATGAAATCCTATAGCAAAATCACTGATATGGACATTTAGCGTAGGGTTCTGCGAAGCGTGCTACCATGCTCATTAGGCGTTTTGATTGAAACCAGAGAAGAGAAATCTAACGAAATTCAGGGGCAAAGCTTGGCTTTGTTGAACAATTTTTTATTAAAATAATAAGTAACTTGTTCCTTTCAGACCGCGTTTCTTAGGTAATGAGCAGTTTAACTTTGATGGATCAGACTGCTGTTCACTTGTAAAGAAACGTCGGCCAAGATTCGACTTCCTCCTACAAAATTTTCGTGATCGTTTCCTAAAGATGTGGTGATGCGTAACCTCATCCTGAGTTCCAGACCTGAAATTTCGCTTCTCTGGTTTCAATCAGAACGCCTAACGGGTATGGTAGCACGCTTTGCAGGACCGTACGCTAGTTGTCCATATCAGAGATTTTGCTATAGGATTTCATTTCTATCCTTTTTCTTTCGTAGAGCTGACACAGGTTGACCATACATGGTAAATTTGTTTGATGTAATCTTCGAGGGTATAGCTAATCCTTCTAGAGAACTTCTGGTATTCATCCTGGTGCATTCCTTTTTCTATTCGTAGTGAGGATTTGGAGCACCAAGCTGTGGTTTTCTTTGAGCTCCTAAAAATGGCTTCGATACTCATGTAGAGCCATCAGACGCGTATAAAAAGAAAATCTGGCTTTCACTCGTGGAGGGAAAGGGTGCAACTCAAACCGTAACTCTAATAGAATTACCATACACCGGACAAGTGCTACCATGTTGCTGGATGGATGAAAAATTCAACTGTGAGACTTCCGAGGGGTGTCCTATGATTTTGCAACGACTACAAAACTAAAAAAATTGTCTAAAGATACGAAAAACCATTAGAATGATCTGGCTACTTGTTTGTGTAGGTTTTTTCATAGAGCCGGTTCTGATTCTAACAGTTGCGATAGACGGCTTTTTCTAGAAGCCGAGATATTCATATTTTTGGGGGTGTCCTATGATTTTGCAATGCCTGTACTTATCAAAAGATTTTCACATCAATACATGTGAAGTGTATCAAAAATTATGTGCCGATCTACTTCTAGGTCTTGCGCATTCTCTGTAACATGCTAAAAACTGTTGAAAAACCGTTCCAAGTCTCAAAAGTGTTTCCTGGTGAATGGCTGTCATGTATTTAATTCGGTACTAGCTGAGGAACAATCTGAAGAAGCCGGGCAAAGGGATTGATGGGAGGGACTCAAAATTTTGGAGCTTTTCCGTTTTTATTTAGCGCGGCTGGCCGACAAGCAACAAAGTCGGTTCAAATTTACAATAAAGTCGAGTGGGAATTATGATGTCTCATATAGCTTCCCAAAATCAGAAATCATCACTGGAAAATAATAAATGGCGCGCCAAATGTTCGGAGAGCTATGGCGCTGGACTTGCTTCGAAATTGTTGAGGTTCCAATCTTTGGCGCGTTCTTTTTCAAAAAATATGGTATTTTTCAATTATCATATTCGGCTTTGGGGAATTATGTAGCACATCATAATCTACACTTGATTTTATACTTCAGGAATGTTCTGTTCCGGAGTCTCATGTTGATCTAAATGTTTTGAAGTCACTGCTTTCTTGACGTATCAGGCTTGACATAGACGCTAAGCGCCGAAAGCTCACCAAAAAAGACCTGAGCTTTTACAAAACTTTTGCAATCACACGCATCTGCAACTTCTCTTGTAAAAAGTTTTGGAGTCTTTTGCAATGAATTTTTGAAGTCTCACATTGCTAAATACGCATTTAGAACTTGATTTTATATTTCTTGTTCAAATTCGAGGCTATTTTCCTGTTTATTGGCTGCAATAGTTCAAAATTCGAAAAAAAAATTGAAAAATTTCCAAGCTTTCAACCGCAAGTGTAGTTGGGTTCTTGGGCCGATCATTTTCGCACCCTACATTTTTCAAATTGAGAATGCTGACGGCCACATTCATGGTGACCAGCCAATTATCATGACAAGGTGAGATACACTACGCTCGAAGCCAATCTTAACTGAAATCTCACTCTGTACAAAATGACTTCACCAATTGCTCTCAATTCGTGCTTTAAAAGGCGTTGGGCACCAAAATTCGGTAGAATGCAGGTGAATGTATTCCGCTATGTGAGGCTTTAGTTGTTTCATGTTTTTTGTTCTGGCGAGAGCCTTGTAATACATTTGAATGATCTGAATTTTTATTATGACAACCAAAGCCTCACAATGCCGGAAATGTATGGCTTACGACGGCACCATGCTTACATTTCAGCAAAAGGATTTCTGCGACACTAAACCACCATTAACGTGCTATTGTAATCAAAGGCCTTTCTGTAACGTGGATTACCGGAGAATGAAGGTGTGTTCCAGTATATCATGTTGTATTTCGGTAAATCACGCACATCTTACGATAACCTGACTCGAGTAGTGGGTGCAAATAAACCCTACTTAATACAAATGATTCGCTAAGTATGTCTGCTGTGTGTTTGTGTGCATGTGTTTATGTGTGTGTGCGTATGTGCGTATGTGTGTATGTGTAAATGTGTATGTGTGTACAGTGCTCGCTATATAACTTCGGAAGTTCACGCAAAAAACTCGATCTCACGTTTTTTTTTCGTTTTTCATTATAACTCGCTTTAAAATTAAGTATTTCAAAATCCGAAGATACCATTGCATCAAGCTCGTCTATATGCCATGCACTCGGTTCAGTCTCGAAAAAAAATGCTTGTATGTGGTGCGCATATAATCCCGCTTATGCAACATGATTGCTCTTCAGAGAGATGGGTGTCAACGATTGCCCCAGATGTGCCACGCATGCAATACCGTCCATTTTGTTGTGAATTGATCGATTACGTTTTTCCAGATTTCATGGTCCCTACTTCATTTTGACGCGCTGGATGACTGAAGAAAAGTCCCAGCGCTCAACATCTCCTTCTCTCTCATTCAAATGGAAATTCTAGACCAATTCTCATCAGGATAGTGGGCCTATTTGGTGAAATTTTCCAATGTTTAAGCGGAGGTTCCGCCGCAATCTGAGGTGTAGGCGACGAAACCTCTTCACTGTTGTAGATTACGTTTACTTGTGTGTAGGAACAAGTAATAATAATACATGATACCAGACGAACTTACAAACCTGGAATGTGCCCCGTTAGATTCCCCGTGAAAAACGCTATCGAGTGATATGCATCACTACTCGCGACTGAAACTTTGGTTTCAATCGTTTTCGGGCATCTCCTTTACTGCCGACAGACTACACTAGCCCCTGACGGCCACGTGACCCACGTGCACGGTGCGTGATGCAGTCCCCACGCTCGTGCAACAGCAATCGCGAGTATTCATCGCGATGCCCGTCATTTGCGACCGAAGGCTATCGGCCGTCACGTGAGCTGTCACGCACAGGCACGTGGATCGCACGTGGCCGTCAAGGGCTAGCGAAGTCGGTCGGCAGCAAAGGAGAGGCCCGAAAACGATGAAAAAAAAACTACCAAATTTTGATTGCGGGCAGTGATGCATATCATTCGATAGCGTTTTTCGCGGGGAACCTACCGGGCACATTTCAGGTTTGTAAGTTCATTTTTAAATGCAAAAAATCTGATCTATTCACAAGAGCATGACGAGGAGAGATGTTCGCGGCCACACTACGGAAGAAGCGCTCACCTGCAATCAAATAAGTCATCTTATTCATACACACATGTAAGCGAACTCTAAAGCAGTGGAGAAACTTTGTCAATACCTCACAGATTTCGGCGAAACCTTCTCTTGAACATTGGAAAACCTCACCAAATAGGCTTGCTGTCCTGTGGGTTGATCTAAGATTTCCATTGAACGCGAGACAAGGAGATGTTGAGCGTAGGGACTTCTGGTTCAGTCATTCAGCGCATCAAAATAAAATAGGGATCATGAAATCTGGAAAAAGTATCCGACCAATTCACAATGAAATGGACGATACTGCATGCGTGGCGAATCTAGGGCAATTGCTGAGACCCATCTCACTGAAGAGCGACCATGTTGCATAAGCGGGATTATATGTGCACCACATACAACCAATTTGTTCTCGAGATGAAGTCGAGTGTATGGCGTAATCTTAGTTGGGGCTTTCCAAAAAGTGAAAGCATATTCTTATAGATCTCGACGAACTAAATTCAAGTGTATCTTATGGTTCTGAAATGCTTAATTTCAAAGCGAGTTATACTGAAAGAAGAAAAAAACGCGATATCACGTTTTTTGCGTGAATTTTTGAAGTTATATGGCGAGTGCTGTATGTGTGTATGTGTTTATGTGTGCGGTGTGGTGTGGTATGTATGTGTCACGAAACTCATAACACGCGTCCAATTCTCGTCAGGGGTTGATTTCAGGACATGGTATAGCGGGTGGGATGGAAACATATTTGGAGGGTGATAGAAGCTGATAGCAACTGATAAAGTGCTGAGCGAAGTGATGCGTAGTCTTTCGAATACATATGATGTAGAGGGTGGGGAGGTATTAGTGGATGTCAAAAAGGGACAACAGCTGATAAGCACTGATAAGATCAGCTTGAAAACGGTGGAGTCACTCAAGTTGCTCACTAGATGAGCGATAATCAAACAATCCTTTTCATTCGCGGTGCTGTCTTTAGCCTGAGATCCGACCGCTAATTTCCCTGAGGCTCTCAAGATGGTCGGTATTTCGGAAATGTGTTGTTGTTGTGTTGGTGTTTCTTTCAGAGTTCTTTGACTTCAGTACATAAATCAGCTTTAAAACTAGGATATGGTATCCTTGTCTTTGTAAAACTGTCCACTAGTGAGTCAGTTGAAGAAGAAAGTTAGTTGCTGCAAGCTTGAGAATTCACTTTAGACCACCTTAGAGAATGAGTTCAGCGAAGGAGGGGCTTTCTCGCTTCTCTGAGGAGTATTATGCCTACTTTTATCGGGCGGCAGCCTGTGGGAGGAAATGAGCACCATGTAAGAAGGCCTCATTTTGTACCCACGCGTAGCACTTGTTTTGCGATCGTGCCATCACAAAGTTTTTCTTTCGCAAGACGTTCGAGCTCTCCAGTTCTTTGGTAAGAAACCATGCAGAGGCAAAAAAAATGTATGACATGGGTTGGACGCGCTTGCGCGATGCACGTCCCATGTGGCCTACAGAGTTGTGTGCATGGGCATCTTCTGTCGTCACTATGTCCAAGATTTTTGAACGAAAGAGGAGAACGCTGTAACTGATTCAACTCGTACTTCATATGTCAATGAAATTTTATTTCTTGCAATGAACATCTTCAAATCATCATTATTTCAGCATGTCTGGGACAAAGACGCAGCAAAAGTATCTAACAGGTCAATAAGAGTATGCATGGAAAATTTTTTGAACAAAAGTAGGTTTTTTTGATAGGATAATTCCATTGCCTTCTCTAGGTAATGGAGGTGCAATTCAATTTCTTCACTTCATGCTTTTTTTCAATATTCTGAGTAATTATCAACCATGCTGCCATTATCAATCAAGGAGGGTAGCTAAGGCGTGAAATGTTTTTTACAAGCGCGCCAGACGTCCTTGTACCAGAAGAGTAACATTTTTGCTTATCAACAGATCAAATCTGCTCGAATCAAAATTTTAACCCTGTTGGTGTGACGCGTGGTCCTGAGTTGTGATCCAGTAGAGAAATTCGTCTAAATAAACTGCAACACTGTGGAATCCGCACCAAGCTTGTACAGCTGCATGCTGTAGTCGCTTGCGGGAATAGGTACAGGTAGACGTATCAAAAACGGAGGAGTCACAGAAGTTTTTAGATGCGTGACAAGAAAATGTTTTGATTCATTCGCGACGCCGTCCTTAGCTTCAAGACCTATTTGACCGCTTATCTGCCCAACGGTCTTTCCTCGACTTTCTCAATGAGGAGTTACGATAAAAACGAAGCTTAAGGAAGTGGAAAAGTGCATAGTTGTGAGGCGGGCCTCCTGAGGATGTTAACCGAAGCGCAGTTGGCAGCGAAAGATTTGGCCTCGGCGATCTAGCATGGCTATCTCTTGGCGCAGCCAGTAGGGTATACCCACCGACCATCTAATCACTCGCCGCAGTTCTATATAAGGCGTTTAATTAGACAGAGAGAGCGCAGTGGAAAGGGTCCACCGATGGGAGTCGCATCAATGGGGAAATCAGCTAGCAATGAAGAGTCCCACATCTTGGGTTCTAAGTCACTTTTCTCGATTTTTTCTCCTCTGCACCCTGATCATCTCTATCCTATTTCGAATGGGCTGCTTTTCTTCGTAAATTTTGCACCTGTACAAGAGCTTGAGCTAAGTTTCAGCGAAGCTTACTTTGTTATGGGTGCGGTAGCCAGGTGAGGTATAGTACGTTAGGTTATTTTTGAACATTTAAATAACCTCTTCGATATTTTCACTTAATATCTTTTTCAGTGATATATGACGATCCAAACAACACCGACTTGGTAATTGTTTTACTTATTAACTTTTTTTGGAAATGGGTGTAATACATTAATAAGTTTTCATTTTCAGGAATACTTCACACTCACAAAGCCGCCAGGTATCTGTTCTCGCCGCCTGGAATTCGTTAACGCTTGTTTCTTTTCTGGTAGACCCGAAATGCTCACTGTTTATGGCTCTGCTTACATAAGCCGAAAGCTGACGGCATGTCGTGCAAAGCACAACAAATGTGGGAGACTTACGAGATATTAGGTCGTCCCATAAGTAGTGTCGGTTTTATTCAAACAAAAAAAAACTTTCTGCTAAAGTTCCATTGATTTATATAAAGTCATGCACCACGTGAAATAGAATTGCCTAGCCTACAAAGGCGTGTGTTTCGCCTCCACTTCGTTGCTGACTTTTTGAATTTTGGGCCTGCGAAATGGGAGACAGAGCAGATATATATTACCCAAACAGACCACTAGTTCAAACTAGATTGTTCCTCAGAAGAAATCCATCGATAGCGTATCCTTTACTTGTTTAAGTTTTTTCCCAAAGGAACCGCTATTACGTTGTCAAAAAAGCCCCGCCGTATTTCTTTTCGAGTTTTGTTTTTCTGGTTGGCCGATGAGCCATAGTGATTTACGAGCTGAAATACTTCCTTTGAAACCCCATAATTTTACATCAATTCAATTTTACACATACCACTTGTGAGCACCCTTTCTGCCCGATTCGTTCATTTGTTTCGTTTTGTAGTTGCCGCGAGTCAAATGGGAATTAGGGTGCTCAGTCCAGGAAAATAACCACATCACTTTACAAAAGAAATTCCCGTGGAAAATGGAAAGAATTAACCGGACATGCATATGCATTCTTCTTCTTCTTCTTCTCCTTAGCGTTAGTCCCGCGCAGTCGCAGGGTCCGCTGTTTTTGTTAGCCGTCGCCACTTTGCTCTATCCAGCGCATATTCCATCGTGGCCGCGACCTCACCTGGGTCCTTCTTGATTACGTCTTTCCACCTTTTCTTCTGGGCTCCTCGCGGTCGCTTGCCTTGTACTTCGAAGATCATCGCTTTCTTGTCGGATGATCCTGTGTCCTCCTTAGCACATGCCCATACCATCGCAGACGCTGTTCTCGTACCGTTAGTTGGACAGGGGCAGTCTGCATGACCGCTCTGACGTCCTCGTTCCTAACCTTTTCCAGCCACGTCCAGCCGCAGGCCCATATCAGCATCCTCATTTCGGCAGAGTGGAGCTGCCGTTCGTGATTCCTGTTCAAGGCCCAGCAATCGCTGCCGTAGAGCATCGCAGGCCTCACCACTGTCTGGTACACCTTCCCTTTGAGCGCTATAGAGCACCTTCAATCGCAGGGGATTCCAGTGGACTCTTTCCATTTCATCCATGCAGCGTTGACCCGAGCCTTCACCGTCTGATCCACGCTACCGTTGGCTGCCAGATCTCTCCCAAGGTATCGGAAGTCCTCCACCCTTTCGATGGTCTCGCCATGGCCGTCCACGATCGGCTCTGCACCCTGTTCGGAGCTCAGGAACTTTGTCTTCTTGACATTCAACCGTAGCCTACCTTCTGCCAGGACTTTCTGCCATTTCTGCACCTTGGCTTGAAGTTCCTCTCTGCTATCCGCTATCAAGGCGACGTCGTCAGCGTAGAGGATAGTCTTTAGTGGTCCTTCCATGAGTCTCTTCACCAGGCCATCTAGTGTTAGGAAGAAGAGAAACGGGCTCAGAGCTGGCCCTTGGTGCACCCCGATGTCCACCTCCTTCGTTAGGCCGTATGGGGTGCGTATGGCTGCCTTGGCTCCTTCGTACATATCCTCACCAGAGAGATAAGGTGTTCTGGCACGTTTCGTTCCCTAAGCGACCTCCATAGCACTGCTCTCGGTAGTCGGTCGAACGCCTTTTCCAGGTCGAGGAAGGCTAGGTAGCAAGGCCTGCACTTTTCGCGATACTTCTCCATCAATTGCCTAGCGATGAAGATGGCATCCGTTGTAGACCTTTCGGGCATGAACCCGAACTGTTTCTGGAAGATCGGGACCAGCTCCCGCAGCTTCTTATCGACCAGCCGCTCGTACAACTTCAAGGTGTGCGCAGTCAACTTGATCCCGACTTAGTTGGAGCATTTCATCGCGTCGCCCTTCTGTTTGAAGATGAGGACGATGGTACTAGTCCTCCATGCATGGCATCTTTCTTTCCACTGTTACCTTGTTCAGGAAGCTGGTGAGCCACCTTATGCCGTAATTTCCAAGCACCCTCCATGCCTCGATTGGCATCCCATCTGGACCAACCGCCTCAACCTCCATCCTCCCAAGTGCCACCTAACCTCATCCTTAGTCCAGAGTGCGATGGGAGCAGCTGTGGATTCGTGAGTTGTTTGTGGGAGAACCATCGTTCACAAGTGCACCGTATGGCGCCGTTGTTGCTCTTCACGCTCTTCACCACCCTGATATCTTGAGTAGCCCGATGCCGGGCTTCGGCCAGTCTGAAGACGAACTTTTCTGCGTTTCTGCTTTCCAACTTCTCGTACAAGACGTCCATCTCCGTGTTCTCTGCCTTGGTTACGGCGGCCTTAGCGAGCCTCTTGCAAGTCTTGTAGGCAGCGAAGGTCCTCGGGGCTCCGGGTCTTCCTGCCAGCCGCTTGTACGCTTCCTTCTTCTGCTTCACGAACTCGCTGAATCCTCTCGTTCCAGAACCACGCTGCCTTGTCTCCTCTGAATCCACCTCGCGTCTCTCAGTACCTCCTTGGCGCACCGTAGTATGATCTCCACAAGTCGCTTTAGGTCACTCTTCTCTTCACGGTGCAACTTCCACTATCGGATCCTCCTCTCGGTTCTACCTTGTCTTCTGTCCTTTGGGAGGCTCCATGGCTATGTCTGTCTGTTGTTTGTGCTGGGGAGCCAGCTCCTCGACAGGGAGTACCTCGACGTCCTTCACAGTCTGAGGAAGATCTTTTTACCAGCACATTGTCGATTTCAGTTGTCGTCCTCACTGGTGTAGGTGACCTTATGAGTCTCCCCTTTCGTGCTGTAGATTGCCAGATCGTGGGCCATAGCCAGGTCCAGGACCCTCTCTCCCTCGGCGTTCCTCACTCCTATTCCTTTACCTCCGTGCACCCTTTCAAAGCCTCTTCTTTCACTGCCGACGTGGCCATTCAGATCACCTGCTACGGTCAGGTAATCGCCTTCCGGAATCGTTTTGATGGCATCGTCAAGGCTGAGATAGAAATTGCGGCGCGTACAAGGGAAGTATGGTCCAGTACCCCTCCTTCGTGTCTATCCTCACGGCCATGATCCGATTGCTGATCCTGTTCACAGCGAAGACATAGTCCTTGAGCGACTCCGCTACCGCTATGGCCACACCCTTCCGCTTGGTGTCTTCTCCATTGTAGTAGAGTTTGACACCTTTCCCGATTTCCCTGACCTTAGCACCTTTCCATCGCGTCTCCTGAAGGCATAGCGCTTGGATGTTCCTGCGCGTCATCAGATCTGCAACTTCTCAGGACTTCCCAGTTAGTGATCCTACGTTTAGAGTACCTATTCGAACTAGCTTCTTTGGCCGAGGCATACTGACCGCAGAACTCGGGAGGTTCTGCGCGCCACTTCCTTGTGACGTCCTAGCTTTATTACTGATTCCTTTTTCGACTCTAGAAATATGTGACGGGGGTCTTCATCAGCTGGCCTGTCAACCTGGGTCTGACGCTGGTATTAGAACCATTTTTGCAATTTTCGCAAGGCATGGTTAACCTTGGCATGGATCGAACTCGCAGTTTTGCAGAGGTGCAGACATGAGTCTAACCACTTAACCACTCGGCTATCCCTGCCTCAACCGAACATGCATATGCATATTGCATTATATCCTAATATTGCATCTGGTTGAACAGACCACGGAGAGAAATCACTGGACACTCCGGCAAGATAGACCGCTTGTACACAAAGCAAATATTCTGCAATATTCGGTTTGCAGAACTTCCCGAATTCATGACATTGAACGAGTGGCAGCCTCATTCTCCCATTCTGAAACAAGTGGGTTATTTTCCGTTTCCGGTTCCGGTTTCCGGAGTCTACCGAAGACTATAGGCTGCTACAAGTATCACTAAAGCATCGATGATTCAAAGGAAGTCTTAGGGAATGCTTGATGTTACCTACCTACACAACAGGCACGATGCGTTCCTGAAATGACTTGACTCCGGTATAAACGCAGACAGCGGCCAGTTCAAGAAGTGATGTTGTATTTTGTTGAGTAACTTCCTATGAATACAATGTTGGTGTCCACGTGTGTCTTTCTGGCGGCATTGCTTTTCCATGAACACTTTATCTTGTTACCGTAATTTTGCCTACCCTGTATATGCATAAGAAACGAGGCAAAAGTTCTGTTCAGAATTCACTGATTATGTTAGAACTTTATTACTGCATATTCTACTATTGTTTAGGTGCTACTACAGCGGCTACTACCGCCACTGCTGCGGCTGATGACGCAACAAGCACAAGTATGTCATTCAGATGTCCACTAATTTCTAGTGATTTGTTCTGAAGAATAATAATCTGTTAAAAAACGAATGGCAATGAATCACATGTTCAATGTGCCTAGCATGAACCAGTGATCAAATACGAGATCGATTCCCAGTTGGACCGTAAAAGTCTCACAACACACTGGGGTTGAAATTAGTGCCAAAATCGCCTGAAAACTTCTAACTTGTTTTTTGGCTGTGTAGGTGTAGGTGCATGCATGCAAGTGCAACTACATCCTTACAAAACTTGTAAGTCGAATTGGTGGCGCAATTCAAATCCAAGTCAAACTCATCTTTATACCTATAAAGGTACAATTCCACCAGCTAGCGAAACTCCTACGGCAGGCGAAGACATCACTGTTGCCACTGTTTCCGCTCCTTTAGGTGATTATTTTTGATTGGATATTATTAATCGTTCCCATTACCATAACATAGTATGTGGTACAGTGTCATCAACCAAAGCTTCCACGGCAGGAGAAGACACCACTGCTGCCACACTTCCCACTCCTTTGGGTGATTATTTATCATTCGACATTTTTAATCGTTCCCATTACCATAAGATAGTAATGTGGGTACAGTGTCATCGACTGGCGAAGCTTCCACGACAGGAGAAGACACCACCGCCTGCCACAGTTTCCGCNCCTTTAGGTGATTATTTCTAAATCAACATTATTAATCGTTCACAACTCCACCTAACAAATNTGGGTACAGTGTCACCGAATGACGAAGATTCTACAACTGGAGAAGATCTCACGAGTGCGGTGTCACTAACAACAAGTGCGAGTTAAAAACTTCACTCTTTCATCATTTTAAGCTACAGATCTGTATTCTCGGGTGTTGTGCATATGCCTTGATGTGAATTGTATTATTTCGGCCCGTAATTTTTGAGAGGCTTTAGATGTTTTCGACTCAATTATATTTTATTTCTTTGATGTATTTATTCAACATAGTATACATCACCATTATTACCAGCATAACGTCAATGCCGGGATATGTGCTCATTGTCTCTCTTGTACAATTCTATAGAGTTCTCCTCGAAGAAAAATTGGATGTTGATTTTGACATCATGGTGATTGAAGTGAGATTTCTTCTCCAAAAAGTAAACTAGAAAGGGGAGTGAATGGTTAATTGTTGGCACAGGGTTAGTGCTACAAAGCGGAGCTAAAATAACTGAGCGCCCGAGAGTCTCCAATTTTCATGCATTTTCTCAGCAAGGTGGACTCGAACGACCTCAGAAAAGAATGGGTTTTGTCTTACACTGCTTTCAGTTTGAAGGCGTCGCCATCAAGCGGTCGACGATCACCTTCAACAGTGCCACCGGTATTAGATGGTGTCGGTTCCAGTCGCGAAGCCCCCTCGTGTTCCGCCAACGTTTCAAGTAGTAAGAATTCAGAGGGAGTTGGGCTTTTGCTGACAAAACTCCCAAATCGTTTGAGCTAAGCTACTGCGGCTTGTGGGTTTTTTAGCACACAGCACCCTGTCCACTTCACCGATGAGTACGATAGATGGTCATTTGAAGGAACTATGGCAAACTGATAGGAACATGATGACGTGAAATCGGGTTTAAGGATGATTCGGGCTCAGAGAGACAAACTCCATACTTTCAGACCTTAGCGAATTTATCAAGATGTCTCAATACTTTCACCTTGGCACATCAAAAGCGCTCTGACAAATCGCGCCCACTTTGTTCAAGTTCTTTACCAATGACGCCGGATAGAGAGAGATAGAGATTACCAGTTACGGGGTGGTTAGTGTGGATTATCTCCAGATAAAAGAAAGGAACCCTCAGTAGAGGTGTCCACCAAAGCACCGTGGAATGAGAAGGCATGTCCTCAGCTATCGTCTGGTTAATCCTCTTTATAGCTCGGCGCGTGAAAGATCCTAATCTGAAGTCATGAAGAAAGACGCTCAGAAGTATGTTTCAAAGTAATTCGAATCCTAGTTAAAGAAAGTAACAAGCAAACGAGATGGCTAGCCTGTCGGATAGGCGAGCTTATGTGCTAAGTTGCAGGACATCTTCGAAAGCTTCAATGCTTATCAGAAGATTTCCACAACAATATCTGTGAAGTGTCTCAAAAATTATGGACCGACCTGATAAAATGCAAGCGCATTCTTTGGTTCATAATCCATGTCAGCTTTTTGATATAGCACTGGATTTCTTTCTTATCGACAGATACACAATACATATTGAGTATACACGACGAAATGAGCTTCTTATGGTTGGAGGAGCTTAACTACCTGCATCTGTCCTCCTACTTGTTAGGCGTGTGTATTCCTAATAATCTTAAGTTCAACATAACACACTGCACACTGTTTCTCGAATTAGCTCAACACATACATACATATGAGGTCTTATGGAGTTCCAGTAGCCCCCCTTACGGTGCCCCTTTTCCGCTTTCGGTTGTGTGAGACGGACGCGATTTTGAGGGCGCCGCCTCCTAACCTCACTTCCGCGATTTTTGTACAGTAAATGAACAAAACTTCGATGTCACAAAATAATTAGTGCAGTGTTCAATGCGTAAAGATCATCGAAACGTATAACAGTGAGATTTCAACCAAAACGACGAATAGTATTGACGAAAAGACGGCATCTATCCATATTCCCCGTAAAGAGATTTGAATGCGTTTTAAACTTTGTTACGAGATACATACCTATTTTCACATTCCTAGCGCCTGGCAAGCGATTATCAGCTGGCAGCTCATATAGGCTGCCATCGTCCCAGGAGCACATGCTGTAGACAGCCCATATGAGCGGTCATCGGCGTAGATGTGTTGGAAGAGAGAGCGAAGGTCAAAGAAAGGGAAACTTCATAGTTGGGAGAAACGCGGACTTTCTGAGGGTGCTGACCGACGCACAATTGGCGGCGAAAGATTTGACCTCGACGATCTAGCATGGCTCACTCTTGGCGTAGTTGGCGGGATTCCCACCGACATCTAATCACTCGCCGCAGGTCTATATGTGGCCAGTGATACGATAGCAGAGAGAGAGCGTACCGCTGAAGAGGGCACAGCGATGAGAGTCGCATAAATGCGCAGATCAATGGGCAAGGAAGGGGTCCCATTTCTCGTGCTTCGAGCTGTGGTGCAAATGTTTTCCTCTTCGTACATGCTGCACTAACTAACTCTCCCCTTATTTTCCATGGGCTAACTTTACATCGTGAATTCTGCCTTTGAAACTTCGAAGTCGTTCGGGTGCCATTGCCTGATAGCTACTGTGCCATACCTTCTTCGCATTCTGACCAACAAATAATGAAAATAAAAAAATAGGTGGCATTTCTACTTTGCGACTCGAGAGGTTAGGTTATCAGACGATATTATGTTCAATTGGTAATAAAGGGTGGATCAAAAATGTTAGCACAGCGTGTGCGCGTATCATCTCCACCTTTTTTCGATTCTTTATTTCAATCCGCTTTTTGCGCACTCTACATAGTGGTACAATGTCTTCTTCCTATTAGAACTAAATCACATGGTTCCTATATTAGTGAAATAATTGGGTATGTGGCACATCTCGTAGAGTATGTGGCACATCTCAATCCTAATCTGCATTTGTCCGAGATAGAGGTGACGAACACATCTCTGAATTTCGCAAGCCACTATGCATTTTTGTCGAAATAATGTCTTTGTCCTCTTAGTTTTTGTCAACCCTGTAGAGTAGAGCATTTCGCCGAAAAACCTTAGATGCGAATCGATTGGAACTGCTGGAAGTAATAGATTAGCGGAATCGATCAATTAGTATTAGGTCGCAACGAGAGTCCTTGCGGAATCAATCAGAGACCTGACAAGCGGCTGCGCATCAACCCAAAAGGGAAAATTTTCGGATCATATTAGGGGTGGTGATATTCCTCCATATTCTCGAATCTTGGCTCTTGCACGTTTTTTGAAGACTGGAAAATGCCAAATGGTTCGACCCATAACCCCCACTGCCTTATTCGCGAATTTTGTGTGGGGCACACACCGATCGAAGCATGGCGCAATACTATATGTATGCTCTGTGGAAATAAGTGGTAAGTGAGAAGACCCGTCAACTTTGGTTCAAAATTTTCACGAAGGAAACTACAACCTCGAAAATGGACGTCCACTGGAAGCCAATTTCGAACGTTTGGAGCTGCTACTTCAAGAGATTCTGCATGCAAGCGCCAAAGAGCTGGAAAAGGAGATGCTTCAACATGGCCATACGTCGTGCCCGCCACAAGCCGGGAAAAGTCAAGAAACTTGGTCGATGGATCCTGCATGAGCTGACAAAGCAGTCCAAGAGAAGATGTATCGAAGTGTACAGAGGTTTTCTTGCAAGGAATCGCCGTTTCGTTTAGCTGAATAATGTCATAACTGGAGATGAAAAGTGGGGACTATTTCATACCAGGAGGAGACGATGAATGGATGCGAATCAGAAGCCAGAGTCTGCTCCAAAGCAGGAGATTCATCCAAAGAAGGTTCTTCTGTCAACTTGGTGTGTGAATACTTCATCACGAGATGCCAAACAATATCAACGTTGAGGTGTACTGATCACAACAACGAATGCCCGCAGCTGAAGTAGCGAAACGTCGCCCAAAGCTGAACGAAGTCCTTCTTCTTCATGACGACGCGCGGCCGCATGTCGCAAGGGTAACCCAGGACACATTGGCGGATTTTGGATTCACGGTCTTACCCCATCCTCCATATTCGCCAGATCTTGCACCTACGGATTACCACCTGTTCCATTCACTGGCTCATGCTTGAAGGATAAAAAGTACGATAACTATAATCAGTTCGAAGCGTACTTAGGCAGCGTACTTCGACTCGAAACCTGCCAAATTTCGGAGGAAAGGCACTCGTTCCCTTATTCGACCGATGGCGGACTGTTGCAGGTAGTTGTGGAAACTACTATTCGGAAGTTCAGTTTCAAGAAAAATATGACTTTTTGAATTTGGGAGTCAAATCCGCAGTTACTTTCGTTGCGACCTAATATTTATTCATTTCTGTGGACTGTCCTCATCTTCCACTTTCCGAATCTAATACTCTACCACTATTCTAATACCTTAAACTCTTAAAGGAATCCTCCGCGGAAAAAGCGCCGCCTCCATTACCACAGAAAAACGATGCCCCTCAGGCCCCTAGCCTCACGAGCATAGCAAAAAGAACGGAACATAAGCGTTAGTTTCAGTAAACTAATCCTTCACACAAGACAAAATGATCACTCTTTCCGTGGAAGATTCCTTTAAGGTGACGTTTTCTGTGGTAATGGGGGCGGAGCTTTTTCCGTGGAAGATTCCTCTAATCTGCTGCTGTCCAGCTATTTCAATTTATACGTATCTAATCATTTCAGAGGAATATCCTACCCTATTACTGTCCACATTTCCCTGCCAATACATTTTTTTTATTTCCGCGTACTATCCTGGTCCGAAGGCGTGAACTATGAAGGCGAGCTGAAAATCAACTACCAATTAGGTACCAATTATAAATTACTGTACTCTCCCGTCACTTAAAGGCAGCGATCAGATACAAGAAGGGTTCAAGGGAGACGTTATGGTGCTCAATAACACGCAGTGGCGAACTAGGCTGAGAAATCCGTCAAGAAAACGGAGAACGGGACCCAATTCCTTGCCTGTTATCTTTTTTACTCATGATCAGGTAACAACTCAGAAATCGCATGTATGAACGGCTTCACGGCGGTTAGGTGGCAGCATATCAACCACGGTGCAATCGAGCTACTAAAGTTGTGCCGCTGCTAACAATGCAGTTCGTCCAAATTACCAACTAAACCAGTGGGCGGATCGCTTCTGGTGGCGGAGTGCTCTCGGAGTCCTACTCAGCAACCAGCGCAGATTTCGTTGCAAAAGCGCCACATCTTGCTTCCCTGGCAGCCAAGTAAATGTTTCGTGTTGTGCATATGCTTCCCCAATGCGATTCCTCCTTCTCGCAACCGCTGCCTTTGAAGGATAAAAGGCGGAAAGTGGTGCAGTCGTAAGTGGCACGCCTACCACGCGAGTGGTCCGGGGATCAAATCCTGGGTCGTGGGTCGCCCGGGCCAACCAAGCCTTCCATCCCTCCTGGGTCAGGTAATTGGAACCAAACGTCTGGGACGATACAAACACTGATTATACGTCGGCTGTCCCCACAAGTCATTGTTTAGGCCATATCGAACACTACGAATGTACAAATGGAAGTAGAATGCATGCCGCATCACATTCCAGAAAATGATTGATCAACGGCAAATGTTTTATCCTTTATCCATTATCCTGTCACTTAATAAGCCGTGTGTCCTCAAGAAAAAGTACATTTAGGGAAACATATCGCTTAACAGCTTAGAACATCTCTAGCAAGCTAACTACTAGTTAAATACTAATTACTAAGAACGCACACTCCCGTCACCTATTGTTGAAATTCGTTGTTTACGAAAAAAGAAGTGCCTTACAGGTGACTCCGACTCTACAGGAGCTGACGATTCAGGAGGGGCAGGTACGAACAATTTTCTCACTTGTAGCTCTGTAGAGCACCAGAATAATTCTCTAAAGCATGAGAAGAGTTGATTCTAAATTAGACCAACCGAGCCAAACGTTTCTGATGGTAAGGTTCGTCCCAACTCCAGCTTTGGCGAACTTTGTAACCTACACCATCGAAAAAGCTAGAGCAGGCGACTATGAGGAATTCAGTAGGTAAAAGGAAGAGAGTCCAGGGTTCATCACACCTTCTTCAACAATATTCTTAGCGCTGTCGGTGTGATTAAAGGCACGCTCCGGGATTAGGCAAGCTCACATGATCCATCTCCGATCGCGGTAGACACGCGGACGAGCATTGATGTCGTGGTGCTTTTGCGGCTTGCACGCGCGTGACAAACAAGCTGAAAGCTTGCCCCACCCGCAATCCAAACCCTGGTTTACAGGCTCCACCTTTCGCCCTCGGTGTCACGTTGACGTGCAGTAAGAGCGGGGCAGTGTTGAATTGCGACTCAATTTGTGCCTTCCTGTTCGTGGTATGAAGAGTCGTTGGACCTAATTCAAAAAACCTTATTAAGGAGAAGGTTTCTCTTCTATTTTTCACATGAAAAGTAAGGAAGTTCTGACCTAGAGTCAATAAGTGGCACTTGGGCAACTTTAGCTATCCTTTCGTGAAAGCTCGTTAGAACACTGACCATCTCTACAAAGGTGGAATGCGGCTGCAAAAGAGGGGTNATTTGTTGTGGAAGCGACGCCTCTTTTAATTTCTTCTTCGTCTTCAGGTCACTGCTCGCCCCAAATCATAACTGCCTACCCCTGCCCACTCATTTTACCACAAAGCTTGTCCTTGAATGAGCAGGACTCATGAATTCTTTGAGGGTACCGTTGATTCATAATTTCGGATCTTCTTGTTGTGGTGTCAAATGTTGAAAATTTATTGCAGGAGTAGAATTGGACAGAGTGGCATAAAGAGAATTCCAAGGGTTTCTGAGCTAGTTCTGTGATCATTCCGATTGAAGACGATTTGGATTCCACGATTGGTAGAGAGCCTGCAACCAACACCGCTCACTTTTACCTAACGATAAGTAACGCATGATTCCTTGAGAGCAGAGGAATTAATCATTTATTGAATCGTTTACAATCACTATTGTCACAGTTGTCTGCTATCTCACCGGAGAATCCTGCTTCAAGAGACTGAACCTGTTTCCTTGTTCCGGATAAGTTGGCGCAGTGAAAGGACGTCGTCATGATCAAAGCTACACGCTTTAACTGCACGCAAAGGGTACTGACGAGGGAGTTTGGTCAGGGTGTGGGGCGCTTTTTCAATACGTTTCCAGCATGCTGTAGGAACGCGAATGTGGACTGTAACACCCTGTTTCATTTTTGCTGAGCGGCACCCTGAAGGACAAAAATTGGTCAAAATGGGTGGTTCTCACAGCCTTGGAGTGAAATTTCAAACTTGTGGAGAAGACCACCTCATTTTGAAAGGTACTGATGAAGAAAATATCGAAAACAACGCGAACTTCGCTTAAAATTGATGTATGGTCAAAGGTTGTGAAAGAGTTGAGATTTCAGCGTCGTTGGTGTCCTCCCATTCGCAGCGGAATGGTAGTCAAGTGTCTAGCATGAAAGGCTCGAATTGGCGCGGCAACAGGGGCTCTGTGGTTCGATTCCACTTCTCGGAGATTCGATTTTGCATTTTCGCTGCCACCTCTGAATTGGCGCGAAATTGCTTTTGCGTCAAAATTAATACTATACTCACAATCAGAACCATCAGCAGCCCCTGCAGATGGGTTTTCTATGGAAAACCAGCGGACCTTTTCCGAGAACATCTTCAGATGCAAGTTTGCGGGAAATTTGAAGGTGGAAGTATCATTATGAGGAGCAATGTAGATTTGGAACTATTGTCGGAAGGGGACATCTGCTGTTATTGAGAAAAACGTCAAAAGCAGTAATATCTGTTGAAGACACATGTTTGAAGAAACTGCTCGACTCTCTATTGAGACAGAAGGTAAAAATGTAACATGAAAATGCAGCTCAGCATTTTCCTGACAAAAAGTTCCATTGCCATGATTATGAGACGGCCAGACGCTTGGAGCGCACAGACCGTAAATGCCACATTGCTTCACGCAGCAATTTATCTCGACACCATACTGGTCCCCAGGCAAACGCCGAAACCCCCTTCCCTGCGAAGCCTGACGTTCCTCTTCCTCACCTTATCCTCTCCTCCCCCCCCCACTGTTCTCCAGCTGCCATTGCAGCACCTTGTGAAATGAACGAATGTGTGCTCATTAGGTGTTTATGTTGCCGTTAGAGTATTATCACAATCATGCCATTGCAGAACATTGATAGCGTCCTGCGAGCTACCCAAACTTCTTAGTGGCTTGTTTATTTCACCAGATTGGTCCCCCGGCAACCACCGGGACCTCCTTACCTGCGTAAGCTTTACTCCTTCCATTGTGCTCCCATCCACTGGTGAAATGGACACCTCGTGGAGGTGGCACGCATGCACAAAAAAGTGCCTTATATAGTAGAAGGTATACCGTAATCGTGACATGACCTTAGAATGATATTAAATGGACCTCAGGTCTCTCCCCTCGCCCTTCTCCATCTTATCCTACTCCCTCTACTGCTCTCCAGCTGCTATTGCAGCATCATGTGGAATGAATGAGACCATGCTCAGTAGGTGTTTAATAGCCGTTGGGGTGTTATCACGTTGATGGCATTGCAAAACATTGACTGCTAAAGTCAT
>MU869783.1:3910-37567 GCA_036418205.1 Ostertagia ostertagi | reverse complement strand
ATATGAAGTGTCTGACGTCAAAAACGTTCCTCGTCTGCGCCGCGCACCTAACACCTAATCAATTTCGTACTCTCATGCTAGATATTTGGGCCCATGTAAAATATCCGTCGATAGGAACATTCCTTAGCCCTTTCATATTAATTTTCATCGACAAACGTCTCCCATCAGATGCCAAACGTCATGTATATAAGAATGAAAACAGTGATCAAGAAGAAACTATGCAAACATCAACAGTTATACGAACTTCGCAAGTAAGAAATTCCTTTCGGTTGAAATAAAATTTTATTCATATGTACAAGAAAGCTGTATACATCGGCACCGGCTCGCTTGAAGTTATGCTGTTCTACGCTTCTTCGACCGTCTTCGTGATTTTTCGTCTCCGTTCCACGGATGGAGCTGGAAAAAAGGGAAAACAATGAGCAAAGGAAGTAATCACATGCGAAAATGTGGCACGCTTTTCTCGCTCACTGAACCTTGGAGATCAGACAAGATTGAACAGCTCAGATGCGTTCATGGGAACCCCTCTATAAACCCAATAGTAGTTAATAAGCGTCCGTTAGAAACATTTTTAGGGGTATTTCACAGAGACTAACGATAAGGGCACGGTTTAAGTGGAGTGATGCCTTTATCTCGCCCATGGTAAGTTTTTAATATGTATGATCTAGCTCCAGGATCAGAATTAACAGAATTTTTTCTCTGAGCCGGTTAGTGTAACCTCCCCTTCAAAAAGCGAGAAAGTGTCAGGTGCAGAACAAACACCACAACTGACGACGGCCTCCAAGTAAATCTGGTTAGAAGTTGTTCATAGTGATAGCTGATTTCTGGTAAATGATAGTTGTAATTAGTGACAATCGATAGAATACAACTGCAACAGGCTAATCATTTCATTGGCAGAAAACATTAACATTTTGTGAAGGCCGTCGTCACTTGTGGTGCATGGTCTGCACCCGACACTTTCTCGCTTTTTGAAGGGAGGGTACTTTTCTGGATGAAAAATACGCTTGACGTTGTTTGATTGGTTAATAAATTTGACTATCTCTTATTTCTTAGTTTTTTAAGGATTGAAATAGCAGGATTACATACATTTTCCGAGCTTTTCCAAGGTTTCCAAATCAATATCGTCCAGTGGATCTTTCTTGTTGACTCGAGCCTCTCCTGGAATCAAACCATGCTTGGCCGAAATGTTTTCAGGTAGTACTTCAAATTACATACCTGAGCGTCGACCGTTACCGTTCTCCTCCTCGTCTTCTTCTTCTTCTTCTGTCTCAGACTCCTCATCGTATTCGTCATTGCCACAGCCTGATTTGTAGAAAATCACATTTTTTCAAGGAAATTTATTTATGTTTCCCTACTTACCACCTCCACCATTGCATCCACAGCCACCGCCACCATTGCATCCGCATCCGCCTCCACATCCTAAAAACTGACTTTAACATGAAGTTTCTGGGCCTTGGATAAGGATTAGTTGCATGCGCAGCATTATTTTCCAGGGATAAGCCATACATTCAGTCGCAACTCAAAATCGCAAGGTACTTGATTGCGTCACTGTTCTATTCACTGAATCTCCAACTATATAATTCGGCTTATATATAATACAATGTATTCTCCTAGATAAATCCACCAAGCAAACAACCCTGGAGGCGCGGAAGGCCTGGCTCTTGGAAGTGCATTAGTGCGAGTGTAAGAAGGCTTGAGGCTTTATTCATGGACCATGGGTGTATGGCAGTGCTTCTTTTCGCTACTCTGCCTCCTCCTAACAAATTAGATCACATAAAAAAAAGTCTAGCGGGTTCAGGTATTGAGGTATAAGAAACGAGATTGTTCTCGTTAGTAAGCCGCGCGACAACCCTGCGGAGCTCAGAGCCAAGAGTGACACTCGTATTTAACCCGTGGTATTCTCAAGATCATCTATGTACTTACATCTCGCAGAGTTTCTCGGCTTACAATTCAAGTTTACAGCTGATCCACTGCACTCTCTGCGCTCGTACTTCTGGGGGTTGTCGTGAGTGTCATTGCTGTCTTTATCGCGATTTATGAAGCTCAAAACCGAGAGGAATGCTACGAAGCACACACTAACGGCGCAAATTCTAACCAGCATATTACCCACCGTAGTAAGGTATACCCACGTTCTGAGCACTCTAATCTTGTAGTCGGCAGGGATATTTTGTGCAGGTTTAGGCCTACTAAGGGAGACAGCTACATAGAGCCAAACATCTACTGCTCTCCTCGCACTCATACGCCTGAGGACTGTCATAAGTGTCAGACGCATGGCGCAAACCGAGATGGCCTATCAGTAATTATACGATTTGTCTCGAAAGAAAGAAGGGCGATGCTGATTAAGACCTTGATGCGATATCGTACCTCCACAGGGCGAACCTCCGCATCCTGTCATTATAGCTGGATTGAATCGTGGATCACTGCGATAGATATTGTAGTGATCTGAAAACTTTCAACTGCATAATTTCGTCTTCTAGATCCTTTTTCATTACTAAATATAGGAATAAACAATTATTGCAGCTCATAGTGAACAAAGGGTCTTTCGATTAGTTTTGCTCATTTCTCTGAAAAGTAATTAGTAGCATACTGATGCTATACTTGAAATCCTAAATCAAGGTTCAGCGCGCAGATTCTAAAAATATTTTTTTCCTTTAAAATTTTAGGGCGGAAGTGGTGTAGTGACAAGTGGCGCGCTCACCACGCGAGCGGTCCGGGGATCAAATCCTGGGTCGTGAGTCGCCCGGGCCAACCAAGCCTTCCATCCCTCCGGGGTCGGTTAATTGGTACCAGACTTGTCTGGGAGGATAAAAACACTGACTTGTACATCGGCTGGCCCCCGCAAGTCATTGTATAGGCCACATCGCATTCAAACGCCACTGCGAATGTACAAATGGAAGTAGAATGCGTGCCGCATCCCAAAAAGGGATTGATCAACGGCAAATGCTTTATCCTTTATTTTTATCCTTATTTCTTTTTATGTATTATTTGTATATTATTGTAAAATGATATTTTTTCAACGGTTGGAGTTTAAAGGCATGCCCCAGGATCGCACTGGTGTGGCTCTTGCACACGAATGTGAATGTATCGGTGCCAAGTGGGCCGGCAGTGAAGAAAAAAGGAAAAGAATCCGTCGAAAACGCTCAGGTTGAGGGCTCACTCACCTTCCTAATTGGCTGTGCTAAAGGAACGAGAGACTAAGCGCGGAAGAGGAGAGTATGAGGCGAGAGAGCACTACAGATGAGAGAGCGCCAGACAACAGCCGATTAGAGAAAAAAAAACTTGCAGCTTCCAGAGCTAGCTTTGCAAGCTCAGCCGCTACTTTCGTTGGGTCCATGCAAGGAAGCCACATATTATATCTCTAGGGGTCCACTCTACAGATCGATGGAAGCTTCACACAGACCGCTGGCCTGCGAGTATTCCCTGTAGGATGCATCGTGGCCCTAGTGCTGAGTGCCACTCCGTTGTGATTTTACGGGTGTTTAAAGGTGGGTCTAGCGTGAGCTGTAGCAAACCACCGCACCGCCAGTCTTTCGGTACATTTCCGGAATGGCAAAGTGGTGGAAGATTTATTGCGGTATAATCATTGAGCTTATGTTCTATTTTGGTCGTGCAGGATCCACTTGTCGGCGACAGTTGCACTACGATCCAGAAAAATGTAGATTTTTTGCGCAGAAGAGGTTCAAATGGCAGTTCATGCCGACCACTGCAGCACTGCCACTGTTGCTCAATTCGAGAAAAATTTGGTCTTGTCACCTTTTCTGGCTTACCAGACCTGCACCCACTTTTTCTACTAGTTTTCACCCAGCTCTCTTCTACCAATTCCGTTAGGTTGGGGTAGTTGGCCAGCGAAATGCCATCCACGACCCCCCTCATCTTACAGATCGAATTCGCCTGCGGCGACACTTTTTGTATCTACGATCGGCAAACTATTCTTTTCATAGCTTTTCCTTGAGTCCATTTTTCCAAACTACTGTGCCTATCCTTCAAAAAGCGCGAAAGTGTTGTCGGGTGCAGACCATGCACCACAAGTGACGACGGCCTTCACAAAATGTTAATGTTTTCTGCCAATGAAATGATTAGCCTGTTGCAGTTGTATTCTATCGATTGTCACTAATTACAACTATCATTTACCAGAAATCAGCTATCACTATGAACAACTTCTAACCAGATTTACTTGGAGGCCGTCGTCAGTTGTGGTGTTTGGTCTGCACCCGACACTTTCTCGCTTTTTGAAGGGGAGGGTTTACATTTCGACATGTGCATGAAGTTGTAGACAATAATCAGCGGAACTTGATAGATATTCGGCAAGAGTGCGAGTAAAATAGTTCCCCGACTCTGAGCATACTAAAATATTCGTGAAGAACTTTGCTACAAAAAGGTGCGTAAGAAACCTACCTTATGGTAAAAAGGACATTAAAACGTTGAACAGTTTCTTTCTTAGAACTTCTGAAAATCCTTGCGCACCTTGGGAAGCAGCGGCTGATAATAGGTGTATTGAACATTCTGGTACTGAGGAGGATATGCGTATTCGTATCGAGGTCGTAGACGATACTGTCGAGGTAGATTATAGTACGGATAGTGCTGATAGTAGTAGCCTTTTCGCAAATACTGTAAAGGAGAGTAGATTCCTTTATCGACAAGTATTCAGTAATACCAATGTATTTTCGTGAATAAATAGGGCTATTTGAAGGGGTTTGAAAAGCACAGTACACTCACCGGTTGTGCTGGTTGCTGAACAACGTAGAGCTGTTGTTGTTGCGGTTGTGGCTGTTGTACCAGAAAGCGAGTTTGCGTGGGCACTGCAGGACGTGCAGGCACTAAAAACGAGAGTACGGTAGGGTACTGTATATGTAGTAGCAATACAAAGCCAATTTTGAGCATGAGAAAAAGTCGAAATGAGTTTCCTTTCATGCTAATACGATGTTGAGGATGGTACCTGTATTGGATCTCCTAGAAAAAGCTCCAATGAAGGTTCCACTATACAACCTTGATTGGTCGTGAAAAACGTAATTTTACATACAATGCAGGCGTTTCAATTAGGAGCAACGAGCAGAAGAAGTGCATACCTGCTATTTCCGTTTCTGGTTCGGGCGACGGTATTTCGTACGTTTTCGGAATCGGGCGATATGTGACGGGGTTTGAGGTTACGATTAGCTAAACGAATACCATAGTTGATTGATATGGATATAAACGCCAAGCCATTTGTGCGTGAAAATTAATGAAATGGTAAAGGACCGTCTTCATAAAAAATGCTAGAGTTGTTTTGGTGCTGATCAATCCTGTCAAAGCGAAGTCAGTGTTTTCATCGTTCAAATCCAGTGCCAACTAACTAACGCCGGAGGAGGAAAGCCGGTTTAGCCATCTGAATAGTTTTATTGGGGCAAGAGGGTCGGAGAAACTACCCTGATAGAGGGGTGATGGCAGATCATTCACGTTTCATTGACCCTTTCAACTATTATTTTCATCTAACGGAGCCTGCTGAAACCCTCGGTTCAGGCCTATACTGAGCATTTTGGTTATATAGAACTATTGTATTTTGCGCCGAATGCGATTTAACTGTTATCGAATTTATAAAACACGCTACATGCCAAGTACGGGAAAGGCCCCGTAATCAAGAAATTGTCAACATCAACACGAAATAAAGCGCCCATGATATAGCAAGGCAAGGTCAGAACTTCACCAGTCAGGGCTTACCTCCGCCATTTCGAATAGGTTCTTTGGCAAAATCACTGTAGTCATCGGTTGTCCAGCCGGATTTTTCCTCTGCTATGCTGGTCACCTCGTTTTGTGGCACACCATTGGCTCGAGGCTAAACATACATCACTTGAATTCTCCATCGTCGACCGTTATGAACATTTTTGTAGATTAGCGTACTACACAATTAACATTTTTCAGAAAGGGTGAAAGATTGATAAAACCGCGCGGCTTACCGTGAATGTTATTTTTAGCTATGAAACCATAATTGCTAAATTATGAATGGAATTCTTGGTGTAAATCGATTTAAAAGACGAGTTTTGAAGAAAGGAATTTAAGGAAGAAGCAAAGGCTGTAGAACCGTGGTATCCCTTTCCAACCTATAGCGAGCCGCCGCCGTACTTTGTCTGTCTCGCAGCTTCTGGCCTTATTAACATGTCAGTTACTTAGAGTCTACTAATACTTCAGTGAATACTTATAAATATGTAGCTACCCTTTCGAACATTTACAAGATGAATACGAAAAAGGAAAATAAACTCTTGTATTCGTCGGTTGGCTGAGTAAATCCAAGCCGAAGTGTCGATCTCGATCCGGCCGACGTCATAGTTTGCGAATCGCTGGATCCGAGCGTTGCGCCAGCGAATCGAACTTTGCACCAGCGAGTCGAACTTTGTACCAGCGAGTCGAACTAGGTACCAGCGACTCAATAGTGGCGGGACCCAACGTTCAAAGGAAGCCGCCACTTTCAAACAGTGTCACGTGACAGTGGACGCTTTTGAAAGTGGCGGGACTTGACAGTGGACACTGTTTTAAGTGGCGCGCTTCCTGCCGAATCGAGTTGCGAATCGGCACTCGATTCGCAAACTGATGACATCCGCCCCAGTGCGGTAGTGGTGTACAATCAGTGCATTACTGGGCACAATGGTCGACGCAGAAACTCCTGATGAAGGTGTCGAACAGCCTATTCTGTGAGACTCTCGAGCCTCCACGGTATCCACAAATGTGCCGTTGTCGCGACTCGAAAGTGCACAACAGTGGCGCTAGGGGCTTTTAACACGTTGACGACAGCGTGACGCGGTAACGCGTCCCACTTTGCGCACCTCGTGGGACATTGTGACGCGGTAACGCGTCCCACCCAAGTCATCCCTTTTTCTTGCGCTTGCGACTTATTCCTAAGGTCTTTGTACTCATTCTATAGGCCATACATTAGCATACTTAAAAACCACATGGCTCACAGAAAGGCCAAATATTCTTTAGTTTGGCAGAGGTTTTCCAGACCTTACGGATATGTCTGTTCAATTCATTCCTCGTTTTCTTTTCATTAACGTAACATGTTGATAAAAAGGAATAATAGAAGTGAATACAAACCTATTCGTATGGGAAGATATGTGTTTTTACTGAAACAACCACGTCCAAATTAATTTTGGAACCACTAAAGGGAAATTAAGTAAAATTTCCCTTTTCATGGCCTTAACACGTCATTTCGGTCAAACTTCCATTACTGTAACTCCTGATAAGCTAGACGATCGAACATCATTGAAAACATTTCATCGCATCTAAGTATTGCGGATTTACAACTTAAAATCCATGGATTTGGTGTGCGGCGGCTGCGCTCGCAAAATCGCTCTGTCCCACGCGGTGCAAAAGCACAAAACGCGCGATGTCGTCAACGTGTTAAGAGAGTCGATGGTAACTAATGTGAACTAGGGACCTTACTTATGGACGAGATACCTCGCGCGCACCCCGTGATACGCAACGTGGCATCTTGGCGTAGCGGCTGACACAAATACGCGTAATACGCGTGGGTAACTGGAGCCGCGGAGCAAGCAAAAACAAACAACTCGTCCACACGTGCCTCTCCCTCCTTTCGAGGTGAAAGAGAACAAGTACTTATTAATGGCCCTGTATACCTTTTTTGGTTTTGGATGAACTAGGCACGTATAATTTCGTTAATTTCGACCACTGTCACCAATTTGATCTGGGGTTGTTGCTTAAAAGGAATCGAACACGAGAAAATGCTTTATCACTTCCCTATGGTATGTGATGACTTGTTGCGCACACAGAATGTCGTGTATGAAAATTCAGTTCCCGTAAAGAAACAGGCCATTCGAAGACCACCCTCTGTGGGCAGAGCTAAGTGATAGGGCTGTCCAATATCAGCTGATGCAGTGCAGGAATGAATTGGATTCAAACTTCAAAAATTGAAAACGGAGAGAAATAACGCTCAAAGGCAAGCCCGGGATAAAACTGGTGATAAGAGCGCTTCGTAGTGATGACTGAGCTGCGGGCGGCCTGAAAGTGGAAAGGAAAGCAAGAAATCTTTGGGATCGCTGAAATTAAGGCCTTAACCTTCAAAAAGGTCGGATGTGGAACGATGGCGAGGCAGGGCGGTCAAAGAAGACAAAACACGCGAGAGATCACGCCGTTCGAGAGAGCACGCCGATATCGAGGTGGGTGGGAAGCGTTGCAACGGGGGTCGATGGTTGCAGGCCCGTAAGGATTAGCGCCCTAACCGCGCAATTTTTGCGGCGAAGCTGGAGTGATCTAGGTAGGTAGGGACCTTACAATTTCCCTCGCGGTATCCTTCCCACAAGTCGGGCTAATCCCGGGGTTTGCCTTTAAGAAGAGGTTAGAATGCGAAGGCGAGCAGAACGTTCGTGCCATAGGTGAGTAGACCAAAAGAGACGGTGCCGCAAGAAACAATTGGATTCATCACCGCGATTTTGGGCGAGTATTGGTCTTTATGGTGAGTCAATTTTTGGCGAAACAAACCCAATTTTCCCCTACTTTCGTTCTTTTCGCAAGAAATGGATTTCAAGTCACGAGTTAATGGAAGACAAATATTATGCAGTTCCGTGCATCATTCCTCTAACCATTAGCTTCATTCAATCTCTACTCCTTGATTCTGACAATGATCATGCTATGTTCGTAATTCTTGGCTATTTCGCTAAAGCGATTCATGATTCAGAAGATAGCATTAGGTATCACCTTTACGCTGCTCCAAGTGGTTGATGATTGTGACAGCAGATCAGAGTCTTCCGGAGCAAGTCCTCGTGATGTCGGTGGTGTAATGGTGGCGATGACCAACGGCACAAGCGTAGCGTAGACCAGTAACCGCATCTGCTCAAAGTAAAAGTATGACCCAACAAACCATACATAAAAAATTAACGACAAAACGCCAATGAAAACGAGGACAAAGAAACGTGCTGATGAAACTAAGGAAAGATTAAAAGGCAACAATGTTTCGACAGAGAAATGGTTTTCATAAGAGAGCACAAAGTAGGTTTATGAAACCCTCAGAGTTTGAAACGATGTTGAGGATGAACGATTGAGGCGGTTCGGTCGAGGGGGTCGCATTTGTAATTTCGGAAAGGGCGTTTTGGGGTTGAGCACTTTTATCAAAGTAGGAATGGAGGTTGACGGAGGTCGTTAAGAGGGCTTGTGCTTGAGAGGGGTTGGACGGGTTTTTGGCGAATTTCGTAAAGGTTTTATGAAGGTTGTGAGAAGTAAGGCAACATTGGTGGATTTGCCATTTCACAACTCCAACTGCCCCTCCCCCTAGCACGTTTTGGAGGAAAAGTGGGCGGAGTTGGACTGTGTCGACTGGTCTCAGAATCAAATACCATAGAAACAGCCATGATGGTGAGGATGGTGGTCGGAGAAGGGGAAGGGGGATCGTATTGGGGGAACCTTCCAAGACTGATGCTGGTGGTGAGGATCGCAAAATTTTCTAAAAATGTGCAAAAGTGACGGTTGACCCTGGATGGAACCTCTTCGATGTCATCTGAATCCTGACCTGAGGGCCATTATTCCACTTCACAACTGTATGGGAAGAAAGAAGTGATAAATTCATCATCAGCCAACTTCTGCAATTCTCTACGAAGCGATTTAAACGACAATGTATAACTTACGACTTGGAGGGAAGTCTAACTCACGGCGTATCCCAAGTCTAACCAGAGAGTTCTTTTCCTTCTATGAGAAAGGCAAAATAGTACAAGCATGATCTTCAACCATACAGAAAAGCTGCAGGTATACTTTGTAATGAACCAAATTCATATAACTACGATAAATGGAGATCAAAAATTTCAAAAACTATGGGTTAAAAGTGGCCGCTCCGGATCACATACAACTTTAAATGAGAAGGAGACCGTACTGGAGCTGGGCGTGGTGACCACGTTACGCAATGTGACTCTTACCCGAGGCCGAAACCTGACGTCGCTGCGCGCAACAAACGAAGACAAAGCCTAATCGTGCGCTTGATTCCCTGTTAAAGAGATCTTGTCGCCCGAAGAATGAAACACTCCGATGACCACGTCTCGATGACAGATTACGCAACTTGCTTTCATGCTGGACCGATCGGGCCAATCACTGCTTCAACTGTTGCCGGCACTATCGATATCCCGGCCGAGATCAATGTCAGTTATAAGAGTAGCACAACGCAGGAAAGTGGCTGGCTGGGGTGCACTCTTTCTTGGTTTTGACCAGAAATCATTCTACAGAGTAGGTTCAAATGACAAAAGGACTAAAGAAGAAAAGAACATTCGGCATTCAAAACCTTCGTGGAATGGCGCCTGCATCTACTTTGCTACAAAATTATTAATGACAGTAAGAAGTGGTTTGCGAACTGGAAACAGTGTGGTCGTGATTATGGACATCCTTGTCTTTAGAGGCCACCCGATGTGCTGTTGACTTTGATTCCCCAGGCGACTCCTTGAGGGATGGGAAGGCTTGCTGTCTGTGAAAGACACCGGGCTCGGTACATTTACTCTGAACTGTCCGCGTGGGTAACGGTATCATTTCGGCGAAGGTGGCCTGAGGACTTGTTCAGGATACAAATACATTACTAGACGAATACACTGCTCAGAATTATCATGCCTTTACGGCGAGTGCGCGCATGCATCCTGGCAAGCATCTGGGAAAAACTGAAACAAATTCAACATTTTGATTTAATAAATAAATAAAGAATATATATACCATTGAAATATAATTAATATGCGCAAGATTTAAAAATTGGCTTTATAAAATGAGAAACATGACAAGCACTTCACCATTTCCCCCAAAATTTCAAGAACCACTCTAGTTAACGTCGAGAGCAGTTTGTGAGGAAGGAAGAAGCCACTCCCAAAAAGCTGAAATCGCGGCCGTGACAGCTTGAACTTTTTGGCCTACATAGACAATGAAATAAGCTTGAAGAGAAGTCAGAACATGCCAGAATGCCAAGGAACATCAGTATAATGGAATATCCCGCAGAGCGCCGTACCGATTGCAGCAAAACATGAAGATCGACTGTAGTCTCGCCTCGAGGAACCGGTTCAGTTCCATCGCCGTCGGGAACGGCACTTGCATCACTTTTATCCGCGTACTTTTGCGCCATATTAAAACGGCAACAATAAAAAAAGTGCACATCATGAGATGTGGCTTCGGGAAGGTCTTAATATTCGAACGGAGGAGAGTTTTGGCCATGAGGGGGGGGAAGGGGGGATCATACTTCTAATACTTATTTTTATCAATTACTTTCTATCAGTGAAAAGAAAATGAGGACTGGACTGCTTTGGTAATATTGTTAGGCTTGGAAAATATCTGCTAATCTAGAACATATTCATTGTCTGAGCCAGGTCGTTAATACTATAATTAATACTATGCTATGATGTGAACTATAGATTTAATGCGGAGAAAAATCAGGAAATTTCGCACATGTACCAAAATAGACGACATGAGTGCGACGCATGCCGCACCGTCCCTCGCCAGCCCTAAAGTGCGAGGGTTGTGCTCATCTCGTTGTTGTGAACGTGTTGACACATACAGTACATAGATTTTTGATTGGGGCTTGAATGGAAAGGAATCAAAAATACTCACAGGCAAAAATTGCCTTCAACTCTTACGTTACTCCTTTTGCCCCCCCCCCACTACTACCCTTCAATAGCTACCTTCTGTGGTGAAGGCGTCTCATTCACAGATTACAGGGGACTGAGAGACTTCCGCTATGAGAATTCTCTGAAAGCAAACCGTTTTCTAAACTGAGATCCTTGTCGGAGAGGTTACATTGTCGGTTTATTAAGACCCCTTGCTTTAGCATTGGCAGTGCAATCAATGTTCACTGAAAAGCGTTCTACCGTTTGAAGGCAAGACAGGACATATGGAGGAGTAGAGAGATGCAACATCGAATCTACCGTATTTTTCGGCAGGTTTCGAAGCCTAATATCCGGTCCTTTAGCTAGGGAGCTAAACTAAGCTGCCTAAGCGAAATCTGTCTGGCGACTTCGGTTCCTGTCTACTTTTTTCCAGCCATCATGTAAGATTGATGAATTTGTTTGCTATAAGCACGAATCAGAACACTTTCTGCAGCAAAAGGCTGAAAGAAACGACAACGTGTTGGACAGGTTCCGTGATTACGGCATTTTCCGCACTCCGATGGTGAAAAACGCTGATATCGTAATAAATACGTTTCGCTATCGTGAGATGGGATATTTCAGCTAAAAGCTAAAAAGCTACAAACGGGTGAAAACGAAAGCAAAATAAAGGTGTAATCATTAATAAGTCGTGGCATTCCAGCGTCTTATCAGCACAAGAGCGCTCGTTTCCTTGGAGAGGGGAGGGGGCGGGGACATCCAAAATAGAGTCGATGGTAGGTGAGACTAGGACTAAGCCCAGCAAAGGGGAGAAACGCCAGGGAGAACACAATGCTCACATGCTCCCCAGAGTCCCCTTCCCCCCTAGGGCTCAGTGCCAAGCACAATAATTGGCTCACTAACTTGGATGCTCCTCCAATGACATGCGCGTCAGCAAAAGTTCCATCTAGGTTTGTAGAATAAGAAATTTTTTACATCGAAAGCACAGGTGGAGCTTCTGTCGTGGGGGATTTTTGTTCCCTTTCAGCAATAGAAAAAAATCAAGTCGAAGGAAAATCTAATTTGAGACTAATGCGCTACGACAACTTTGTCCAGTAGCATGAGAGGTATTCTCGTGTATTGTATACTGTATTATACTGTATTGTATTGTAATGCATTGTTGTATTGTATTGTATTATAGTCTAGCTTACTGTATTATTTGACTTTCTTAATGCGTGATATGGTTTCCATTATACAAGTGTGTGGCGAGCTTATGTGGCGGTGTACGTCGAACATCTCGCGCTCAGATTTCCGGATCTTTTCTTTAAACCAACTGGCACAAATTCAGAAATACCCAACTCACTACTTAACATTCGCTGCCGAGCCAACACCAACTTTCCCCACGGATTTCTCCTCTCTTTAAGCCTTCTTTGAGTACCCACTCCCTGTACGAGTACTTGCCATAACTGTCTGGATTTTATGGTGCAGCGGTTTGTTCTGTTTCACTGGTCGTTGTGTTCTAGGTATGTATTGGGTTCGCGTGTTTACTATTCATTTATTTATTTATTCGTGCGGGCAGTTGCTGCGCCTAGGAAGAACAAACAATAACAACTGTAGTCATTTATGAGGACGGTAGCCCTATTATCTTTATGGAAGCTATTGGGCTACAGGAAGAAAAGCTATTCCTCGTCCTGCATTCATCGATGGAACCAGCAAAAAAGACAGCTGATCCACTACCGGGAGTCAGGGAAAACCTTTCGGAACCTGGGTGACAACGAGTGGAATCCAGGTCTGTTGCCTGCACCAGTCTGCAATGGTTCCCATAACACCACTATTTGGTGCGATAGGAAATATGCCCGAACTCTGGGACACGAGTATCGAAAAGGCAAGCAGGGCCAAGCGTGCGTTGAGGAATCCTCGACACATCTACAGAGGGGGGGGGTCGTACTGGCCCGCTGGGCGGAAGAGGTCAAGCCGGCTCGATGCAGTAGGATCATCACTGTCGGAGGACAAACATCAAGGATCGAATCGATGCCATGGAAGGCCAGAGGATCTCCAATAACAACTTTATTCCGGTCACATGGAATTTTCGTGATTCAAAGGGGTCCGCGTAGTTATTCTTACCTGCCTCAGCAATCGATTACGACACAAGGTAAAGCATCCGGAATTCGCTTGTTCCGATGGCATCTCTTTCAGTGGGTCCATCGAATTCGCGAAGCAGGACTGTGAGCATTTGTTATCCGACCACTCTCTACATGGATGTGTTTAGAAACTCCAACGTTCTAGTCACTTTCCCGAGCCAACTCGGGTATTGCAGTCGTTTCGCTTCTTTTCTGAGATCCAAGTAGTCAGGACTTGTGGGCAGGGTCAACCCTGCGTTGCGCAAATTCCAAAATTTTTACGACCCCCTTCCTTTTCGGAGGGTATCGGTACGACCCCCCATATTAACTATTATGTCTTTCACATAATTTAATGCTCATCATTGATGTATGGGCAGTCACCAACATGGAGAAGTGGTGGACCGTGGTCAATCCGCGCGCTGTCTCGCTCAGAGGAGGGAATCGAGGCAACATGAAGTTTTATTCATTAAATAGAAGGAATTTCCAAATTTTTGCGTAAACCAATACATCATTTTAATCAAAGATTTCTACTTTCAGAAACCTACCAAGATTTTTTCGATCTCTCAACTTTCCTTACCTTATAATCTGAAAAACTAAACCTTGTAGCAATTACGTTGCAATCCAAACCCCTCCATTCAGAAGGTTAGGCATAGAGAAGTGTCCACGGAGCATCATTTTGGAAATCACGTGTAATTGAATCATGAAGAATGAAAAGCAACGGTTAGAGCGCTGATCCTTGGTGAACGCCAACGTTAATGGAAAGCTCTTGGAGAGACCAGCTGCACATCTCACTCGACTTAGTGGTGCCCGCGTATAGCACTCAGATCCATTGTGAGAACTTCTGACACCTTGTGTTCCACCAAGCGCACATCAGAAGTTGTGTGGAACGCGGTCGTACGCTTTTTCCAAATTTAGGAAGGCTAGAGCTTCTCTTGTTTATCCCGATGTTTTTCCAAAAGTATGCGAGTGGCAAAGATCGCATCAGCTGTTCAGAACCCTTTACGAATCCTCATCGACTGATGCTTAGTTCGACGATGTTGCGAATTTAGGGCTTAGTCATACCCTAAATTGTCTTGGACTTTCAAAACAACAGTACAGTAGCATCTAGTAGGGCTAAGCTTTGCAGAGGACGGGACGGACAAGCCGCGCCGCCGCGTGGTCCCCCCCCCGACTTAGTTAAATTGGATGAGTTAATAGTCAGAGCTGTGGAGAGTAACATCTCAGGGAGGGGAGAGAGGAAGTTTTGTTCCTGTTTCCAAAATCGAAACAGTAATACTCAAGATATAAGTGACGCGTTTCATGTTCTAACACGGCATCTTGGAAAACACTCGTCATGAAATTTCTGTTAAGTCTCAGATTCAAGACACAGAGGAAATTACTAGGGCGTGATCAAGTTGGTGTTCGGTTTTCGTTTAGTAGTGTGAGCGTAGCACGTTAGTTGTGTTTGCCGTTGTCGCGAACTACTACATACTAAGTACGCCAAGTCATTGTGCTTTCTCGAAGAGTACAAAGAGAAATACTTACAAAAACTGCAGAGGTGCAAACCTGTTGGACGACTGCCACTATCCCAGTAGGTATTTGGTACCTGGAATATTAGAGTAGTTTCTGGTTTGTTGCCTACTGAACACCATTCGATGGCACACACACGTTTTACCTCCAGAATCTTTCAGAGCCATTCCACCCAAAAAACCTTGATAGTTGATGCATACGGATGAAACTAAGGTAGTATGAGCACTAGACCTATTCTTGTTCCATGCTTATTCAGGTACCTTTGAGGCCTCTCGTACGAAGCGTGAGGAGAAGGTTGAGGACGTACCCTCGTGTCTTGATCCACATGAACATTTCCTTACAAATAAAAGAATCGTGAATGCGATTAGGAAGTTGGAAGGCCTAGTGGTTCGGATGCGTGAGGTGTGTGGCTGTTTACCAAAAGGATACTCTGGTGCGAACTAGTGCGGATTTCGTAAAAAAGTTTTGGCGCGAGTATGATAATTACATGCTTGAAGCAAAAGCCGTCGAAGAGAGGATTCGTTCAGTGTAAATGTGCTACCTACTCAATTTCACTTCGTATTTATCCTTCACATCTTTGAAATCCCTTGATGGTGTAGGTAGTAATTCGATGAAACGTTCCTGAGTCTATATAGTTTTTGCTCATTCTGGAGTAGTGCTCCTTCTCCTAATCACCCTTATATCGTGGAGAGATGGTAGGTGAAGAAGTTCCCTCACCAGAGACGAATTTCTAACACATGTACTTTCCAATTCTGTCGCTCTCTTCCACCTACTGTGACTTGCCCAGAGAAACTCTCCCGACAATCAGATTTTTTCTCCAAGGGGCAGCTCACTCTACGTCAGGCCTTTCAGCAGAAGATAAACAACGTCTATCGTCTATTTCGGTACCATCGAGATTTCGTACCAGATTATGACAGGAATCTCTTGAATAGCTTGTGCCTCCGCATATTCCCACCTGATGCGTTTGTCCTGTGAATATTCATCTTGGAACCGCATGCTCTCTTTTGGTAAGGTATGCAATTTTCTTGTCTATTTATTAAATGCGACGTGTTCTGGCAACCGAACATAAAATAATGTTTAAGTTTCGACGTGCTTCAGTTCTTTGCAATGTATCATGTTCCACATTTAATTCGAAGAACTGTAAGGATGCTGCCTTGTGCTTGCTCTTGCTTCTCAACACTTTGAAGAAAATTCTCTTGTATTTCGGCAGTTTGTCAAATGAGGACTTCCGAATCTAAATAATCAGCGTCATCTAAGGTTCAGACTCACAGCTATAGAGAGATAATGGTGGTTGTGGAGGTGCTGAGAATTCGGTTGTTTCCTTGGAATTCTTTTTGTCAGGGAGGGTGGATGAGCGAGTTCTAGATCGTCGCTTAACTGAATACCTTCCCTCGGCTAATGTGTGCAATGGTCTTTCGTCCGAACTATCTAGTACTTTTACTTCGGAGTCGGAACTACTCAGAAGATAAAAAATATACACAGTAATATACTACTGGAGATTATATTTTGTTTTTATTTACTTTTTTCAGTTATATTTTGTACCATTAATTGTTAAATTGTTAGTATTGAGTTTTCCAACTTCTACTGGGGTGGTTTTTGTTAGCCTAGTTTGATTTTGATCAAATGAAACAAACAGTAAGTGAAAATAATAAAATTAAATTGAAGCAAAGTACAGTTAGTAAGTTAGTGTTGGTTACTTTAATATCAAGGACTCACTGGTCCTTGGTTTGGGTGCAGTGCAGGAGAGATTTGGTAGAGCAGAGCCGAGAATTGAGTCGACCAGTCCCGAAGGGCAGGTGGTTGTGTGGCAAATAGACTGCTCGGAGAGCTATGTTGGTTTATGTCTCTATGTTCATTTGGTTTATAGTGTAACTTATACTGTAACGTAGCCCTAGGGACCTCCCACACGCGGCTGTCTGAGATTACTGTAGCCCTACTGAGCTAAAAATCTGAATTGTTCTGAAAAAGAAGAGTGATTTAAAGTCTAAATGCATTGGTTGGCTTACTTTTAAGTAACTTGGAGAATTTTGAAGTCATTTGTAGAGAAAAAATGAATTAAATGGGCGATCATAGTTTCATACACTCCAGAGCGTTTATTGTGCATTTATGCGTTTCTCCAGAGGAAAATGCAATGAATCACTTAAAATGGTTGATTGGGGCCTGTTCATTGGGCTTTTTCATAGCATTTCAAGTGGGAAGGACTGTACATTTACTCAATAAGCCTTGCAATCCTAATGATGTTGAATTTATAGAAAAACTGATTTTGTATGATGACATAGTGAGACCGTTAGAGATATCGGATATGTGCAAAGCAACAAAATGAGGTGCAAAATTAAAAAATATGAGAAAATTTGGATTACGCCGTGTGGTTGCATTACAGCACTATTGAACCTTTGCTGGAAAGGGTAAAAAATTTCAGAATTTGTTCTCATTGCCTTTAAACCGTACATTCTTGTGCTCTCTAGCCATTGGATGATTGAAAGAGCCCACCTTAACCCGTTAGGTTGCGTCATTCACTTGAAGTTCCTTTTCTATTGTGGATTCGTTGAGAAGGTCTTCGAAGCCATATACTACCATGCATATGATTCTAATTGATTTCAAGCTGCACAACTACATGCCTGAGATTGCGCCATTCTTCGTATTAATGAGAAAAATTTGAGTGTTCGATGGATTTTGCTTTATAAAAAAATTTGTATTTTTTGTAAATTCACTTCCTTGTGAAAAATTACTGCATTCTGATCGTTTTCTTCGATTATACCTTATAGAGCCTAGGAATAACTTGTGGATATAGGAGTTACAGCGCAGCTCTGAGTGTCGTGCGTGCGCCAGATGCTCATGGCAGGCGGGGGCAAAGGTTGATTTACAATGGTTATTTCTGACATGTTTTGGGTTGGGATGCTTCTTATGTAATTTACAATTGATAATCCCGCCCCGTTTTCTGCTAGAACCTTTGATAGATCAACTTACCTAGTATTCGAGGTTCCTCTCCTCTGTAGAGGTGGCTTCCTTCACTACGTGCTTCCTGGGCAGTCAAATCCGGATCCGGAGAGCGGAGGATCTATAGCGGAAACTGGGTACCTTTTCTGCCGCCGCACCGACGGACTTTCCACGGTACGTTCAATATGTCTTTTCTCCCAGGTTTCGAAGAAAGCAAAAATATTCAAATAAAATGCATACTTTGCTTCTTCATTTAGCCATCGTGCGATTTCTGCAGAACGCAGGATAAATGGAGCCTGCACGTTGAAAAAGAGTTGGGCCAAGCGAGGGCTGAAGCGGTGCAGCTTGCCGACATGAACAAGAAAAAACGTTTAAACTGACTTTTTTCTATAATGCCTCTTTTTTGACATCCATAACTTCTTCTTAGAATTGTCATGGAGAAGAAGGAGTATAATGAGAGGATGGCAGAGTCCTTAGTGGTGAGGTGATTTAGTAATTTTTCTTTCGTTGCAATTTTCAAATAATATTTTCGCTTCAGTGAAAATGGTGTTTGGAAGATTGCAAGCGCTTGGCTGAGAGGCTTAGATGCCTCAGCAGCGAGCGCAGGACGTCAGGACAATCATTGAAGCACTCAAACAAGCACAAGAAGAGCTCCATTTTTAGGAGCACCTAAACGAGCTGAGCAGGGAGAGTCCAGGCGGACCGGGAATCAGCAAAGCTACTTGACAGGAAAAATTATAATTTGTTGTTTTTTTCAAATTTTACCTCCTTTTTGTTCAGCAAGCACATAGTGATTGCCCGAAACCGAGCTCGTCAGGCTTTTTTTCGGGGAAAAACCAACGGGGCGAAGCAGCCGAAAGTCCCCCAACGCCAGACTCCCCCGAACTTCTCGCCCGTGTTTTTAGTTAATATTCTATTGTGAATAAAGATCCGTTCCACTTGTTTTCAGAATACCATTACGGAGTTGTCGACTTCCTTCTAGGCATGCGGGTGCAAAGGCTTAGCGAAGACTGGAATTCCAAAAAAAAAGTATCTTTCTTTTCTGGATATAGCTAGCATTGACTTCTGCAGTATTTAATGGTCTGTTTGGAAGCTTGATCAATCCTGTGACCTTAGGGTATTCCTCCCAAAAGTAACATATTTTTCCTGTGGTTGGTGTCCGTTCCTCCAAGGGGTGCCACTGGGACCTGCTCACTTTTGTGAGCTGAGCTGAACACGGACATTCGAATGCAGGCGACAGGCCCCCGTGACAGGCCGGCCTACGAACACCCACGTCACATCACAAATGTCATGTCGCTAAATGAATCTCGAGATAATGCTACGGCGTCCGCGGGAGCCGACGCGCACTCGCAAAGCCCGGCGAGTGTGAAAAGTATGCGAGGGTCTCCGGTGCAAGGACGGCATCGGGGGGCAACTAGGCTAGTCCAAAAGTTCCGCAACGTATGGAAGACTCGCGTTGCGACGTTAAATGTAGGCACACTAACGGGCCGCTCGTACGAGTTAGTAGAAGCTCTAGAGCGCCGACGAATTGACTTCTGTGCCGTGCAGGAAACGAGGTGGTCCTGCTGCAAGTCAAGGGACATTGGCCGCGGCTTCAAAGCCGTTCTCTGTGGCGGTCCCAAAACCACCAACGGCGTTGGGATGATTGTCTCTGAACGCTTCCGTGATTCGATAGTGAGCGTGGAACGCTTCGATGACCGCTTAATGAAGATCATTGTCATCATCGAACGACAAAAATACCACTTCTTCTCTGCGTACGCTCCGCAGACTGGATGCTCCGAGCAAGCCAAGGACAAGTTCTGGAACCTGCTTGATGAGAAGACAGCTGAGGTACCGTCACAAGAAGCCATAATTGTTGCAGGTGACTCGCGTCTCAATGTACCACCCATGGAGTCGCATTGTCGAAAAGACGGTTTGTTACCTCAGACCCTGCAAAATAATGGTGGTTCGAGAAACAAGTATGCATCAAACCTAAAGTATCGTGATTGGTCACGTTATATCCGCGCAATGCTTCGAGCGAATTCTGGTAATATGCGGAGTCACATAACCTCGCCATTGTAAACACAAAATTCCGGAAACGTGAATCCCATCTTATCACCTTTTATAGCGGTAAAACCAGATCACAAATTGACTTCGTCCTTGTCAGGCACCGCGATCAAGGGCTCGTAACAGACGCTAAGGTAGTACCTTATGAAACGGTCGTCACACAACACCGACCACTGATCTGCACGCTGAAGATCGCTCCGCCAAAACAGAAATTGGCTGAAAGGTGTGGGCCAGCGAGAATCAAGTGGTGGCGACTGAAAGAAAAAGAAGCGACTGTAGTTTCTCGCCTTCGACTACCGGCGGTTACGACTGTCGACGAAACTTGGAAAGGTGCTGCCGAAGAAATAACTCGGATAGCTCGATCCGAGCTCGGCGTTACGAAGCCTGGACGTCGGAGAATTGACAAGCAAACGTGGCTGTGGACGGACCAGGTCAGAGAGAAAGTGCGTGAGAAGAAGAAGCGGTACCACGCTTTTCTAAAGGAAAAGACAGCTGATAACTGGCGGAGCTATGTGATAGCAAAGAAAGAGGCAAAAAAGGCCGTCGCTTCCGTAAAAGCAGCTCATTTCGCTGATGTCAACGAAAAAACTCGAGTCGCGTGACGGAGAGCGGTACGTTTACCGACTCGCAAATTCCCGCCATCGCCAGACCGAGGATATAGAAAAGTTCTTTGGCATAAATGACGAAGATGGCCAGCTTTTGACGGATCGCAAGAAAACTTTGAAGCGATGGCACGACTACTTCGAAAGCATCTCAACAGTTGAATTTGCCCATCCTGCCATCCCTCTTGCTCCACCAGTACACGGTCCCGTTCAGAAGATAACCGTGAGTGAGACCATAAATGGCTTTGAAGAAGATGAAGCCAGGCAAAGCAACCGGTCCCGATGACCTAGCGGCCGACTTGTGGAAGTCCAAGTGCTGGAATCCTGCAGAATGGTTGACGAAGTTCTTCAACCAGATCATTGCAGAGAAGAAGGTGCCTGAGAGCTGGCAACAAAGCACGACGATTCCATCTGGAAGAAAAAGGTAGTCCTGGAGACTGCACTAGCTACCGTCCAATTCGCCTGCTCTCGCACAGCATGAAAATCTTTGAGCGAATTGTAGACAGTCGTATCCGGGACATCGTCGAGCTGACCACCAACCAGTGTGGTTTCGTGGCTGGCTGCAGCACCATCGATGCCATCCACGCCGCTCGCCTCTTGCTAGAGAAACATCGCGAAAAACAAAGACCGGTGCATTTGGCCTTCCTAGACTTGGAGAAGGCTTTCGATCGCGTTCCGCGTGAGGTTATATATGGTATGCCTTACGGCAACATGGCGTTCCCGAAGAGCTTATTGAGTGGGTGCGCATTCTCTATTCGAGTCCAAAGAGCCGGGTGCAAACGGCAGCAGGCACTTCGATGGATTTTCCCATCTCTGTCGGGGTACACCAAGGCTCTGCGCTGTCCCCACTCCTATTTGTTGTCGTCATGGATGCCATTTCGAGAGACATTCAGAAGCCGGTTCCATGGACGCTTCTTTATGCTGATGATGTAATGCTCGCCAGCGAAGATAAAAGCACTCTCGAGCAACAAGTGCAAACCTGGTCCGACCGCCTGGCTATGTTCGGGCTCAGGTTGAACGTCAAAAAGACCGAGTACTTGACCACCGATTCGTGTGAGCCAGGCTCTATCAATATCAATGGTACTGAGCTTACACGTACAACGACATTCAAGTATCTTGGATCAGCAATCGCGGCTGATGGCAGTCTGGCTTCTGAAGCGAATTCTCGCGTGAGTGCAGCGTGGTCGAAATGGCGCGCAATGACTGGCGTTCTGTGCGATAAGAACATACCAGAACGGCTCAAATCTAAGATCTATAGAACCGTCATCCGGCCAGTCGCGATTTACGGTGCCGAATGCTGGCCTGCGACTAAAGAAGTCGAAGCCCGTCTCAGTGTGATGGAGACAAAGATGCTGCGTTGGACAGCTGGAGTCACTCGACTAGACCACATTCGAAACGAAGTCATCAGAGAACGATTCGGTGTGGCTCCAATTGCCGACAAGATGCGCGAAGCCCGTCTTCCGATGGTACGGTCATGTTCTTCGTGCAAAAGATGACAGTGTCCGTAAGACCAGCTTCAGCCTGACGTCTCCGGAACGGCTAAGTGACCGCCCCCACACGGCACCTCACTACGTTGCACACCAGACTTAAGTCGTTAAACATACCCGCCGCTTCTCGGGTGCGTACGCCTATCACCAGGCACGGACCCAAACCGGGCTCGAGGAACTAACCAAAGTAAGAAAAAAAAAGGTCATATTTTCCTGGAGTGGCGCGCAAACAACCGGTAATCCTGCTGTAACATTTTAGCGCACGCGTCTCCGTAACGGCGGTAACTGAGAAATGACTAGATCTGTATTCTCGCTGCAGCAAGCATAGAACTTATCGGGGGCTTTCGGGAAGGTCAAGCTCTTGTTGATCGCAGGGTTCGCAATTTGTATCGCGCCGGCGTGGCTGTCTCGAAGGTTGACCTCGCAGCTGCAACTAGGCGAATATTTATTGCGTCCAAGTGTCGCGCTTCACCCTCCTTTGACCTCCAATAAGCGTGGGATGAGATTAGCTACTTCTCATCGATTGGTACCTCAGCTCCTAACTGGATTCCACCAGCAGCAAATACAGCGAATCTAAATAATTATTTTGAAGTCGCTTAGTGGCGACAGTCCGTATAAACTTAATTGCTGCCGATATCGGTTTCAACGAAAATCTATAATCCTATTCTAATATATTTGATTTTATAATTATGTATCCTATTTCATGATTTTAATGGTGTTTCAACGTACACAGTTGACATAGTGAAGCTTAAATGGTCCTAATCTAAATATCAAAAAATCCCCGTGAAGTCAACACGCAGAAACGCTTTGATATCTGTGATCGCCAGCGCAGACCTAACAGCGGGACACAGCCTAGTGCCGCTATGTTACTGTAGGGGTCCCACCCCATAGATTAGGCTATTTCCTACGGCCGACATTGACTAATGCTTAGTAATTGCCCTGTAATTCGGACATTATTAATAAAATAGTACTGTGTCGGTAATATGCTAGCTAAAGTATGGGTAAGCCGTGAAAAAGGGGACCTCGTCGCCAGGACTGTAAAATTGACAATGCATTTGTGCATTGTGACCCATATATAGAAGAAGGAGCCATGTGCCATTAGAGCATGAGCATCCTGAGTCATCATAGAAAGTGTCCAGCCTCCCTGGTTTTTCATGAAACGTCTTGAGATTATAATTACAATAATCATAAAAAAATTGTTGCTCACATCGGAGTAGTTCGTTGTATGCCGTCCAAGGGTAGATTTAAGAATTCCTGGAAGAAATACGAGGGAAATAAGGGGTGGAAGTTAAATGGGGGTGAATTGAAAAAAAGAAATCCCAGAGAAAACTGATTGTGACGTTTTCAGAGAAAAAATTAATTCGTATTATGTGTTTTACAAGCTTTAGAATTTGAGAACAAAACTCTCCTGCCTTCCATAGTCAGATAAAAGGAGTCGCGATTCACCCCTGCAGGGGGTAGCGGTGTCTTACTCCCCATCATACATACTACAAAATCCTATAAATAATTAATACTCATAAAAGGATAGACGAAGAGGGAACGGCCTAGCCGCCGGCTGGCGGGCCGTGTAGTCGAGACTCTGCCTTACTAGCGGCAGCTACTTCCACGATGGACCGTGGTTGACCTCGGCAGGAGGCACTCCAACTTCCATGTGACATGTACGTGGACGCCTGATCACCCAATCTCCTTTCATCTAATCAATAGGCATCTGATATTCTTATTCAAATATCTTACTATTCCAACTTCCTATAGCTTATTCTCCTAATCTCACAATTTTGAAGCAAGAGTGCGGCCAAAGAGCCGTTTCTCAAATGTAGAAATGAGCAGAATAAGAAAGGAACTATGAGAGATACGACAAAGTAATCGGACTGGGAATGCTCTCTCAAAAATTGAAAGGACGCGTAAAAACAAAAAAGAAATAGTAGCTTACCTCCTAATTGGAGCAGCGCAGGCGATATCACCTCGAATCCATAAGAACACGCAATCGAACACGCAACAAAGTAACCACTACCAAACAAGAGTGCAACAAGAGCCCAGTTTGAGGTGGGCCTTAATCAAACACAAACAATTATCGAGAAGTAGAAACTTAGTTCGCAACCTTGAAGTAGCAAGATACGACAGTAATGATTTGAAATAGCAACAGATTAATATCAAGAAATCAATATCAGCGAATAGAATGCAATCTGAAAGCAAACCTTGATCGAGCACGAAAAAACTTGACAAAAATAGACGCTTACACATTGCACAAACATACTAAAGAATAATCACAGTCAAACCACCGGCATCGAATGAGGCGCAGTCTGAAGAAATACCTTGAATAAAAACAAAAAGGGGTGCTAACTTAGTTGGGGGGGGCCACGCGGCGGCGCGGCAGTCTGCTCACCTGGGCTCTCTCGAGCGAGACAGTGTAAACTCGAACATTCCAGCTTTTCACGCATGTCAAGTGACTGCCCTCACCCCCCACCCCCTAGACTGCCTCACGGATTTCCTGAACTTTCCAGACGAACAGACGCAGCGCCGCCGCGTGGCCCCAATCAACTACGCCAGCACCCAAAAAGATTAGCAAGTAATCGAACTTACTCCGTAGGCAGTGAGCTTTACAAAAACCAATTTTTCAACTCAAACTCTATATTCATGAGACGGAATGACTCCACCCAAGTAAACTTATCTTTTAAATTCAAGTTTCTAAACTGTTGCTAAACCATGCAATGCTGCAATTCTATTAATCACTTTCTTTTCCAGAGTAATTCAAATTATAGCTACTAGAGCTACAGTGAAGAACTCTCAAAAGTGAACCGTGAGCTCACCCAACCATTTTAAGATGTGATCTTGGATATTCCGTTTGAGGGACGCATATTAGCGTTGTGAGGAGACTGAAGAGCACAAAATGATAGATGATTGAGGCTCCCCGAAACCTTTTTCGCGATTAATCTTTGAATCTCGAAATTATCAGATACTTCGCCATACCATGGATTAACTCCCTGGATTATCTCCGTCCATAAGAAGTCGATTTTTAGTGTTAGTAGGGCTACAGCGATCCAGTCAGTGACAGTCGCAAATGGAAGACCCCTGGGCTCAGGTCTAGTGCAAGTTACACTAAGACCTACACTAGCTCTCCGTACCATCCATCAATTGCCAAAACGAGCCACCTTGCCCTTTCGAAGTGGTCAGCCCAATCCACCCCTCGCACATCTTAGAAGGATCAGTGGGTCCATGTCACCAACAGCTTCTACCTATATGTTGCTTCACTTTCATTTCCCTAATTTTATTTTCTGTTCTGTTTTCTTTAATGAAAACCAAACTTGACAAACAAAAGCCACTCCAGCGGACGTTGAAAAACTTACAACAGCTTAACAAGTAAGAACACAAAACAAAATTGAAAAGTGAAACAAAACCAAACCATAAGACTTCGTAATATACAACAGTGTCCATTTATCATCTAATAAGTAGTACACATTACAAATTACTATGTAATTCGGAAGGGGGAGACCTTCACCGATTTGCGGAGAGAAGCTACATAGTAAGCAATGAAACTAAAACTCGTCCATAAAATGTCCATGATAAAAAATTGAGGAAGTACGAGCGGAGTACGAGCATTGCCCCAGTAGTTCGAATGATGTGCCAGCGGCTCGACGGTGTTTGAAAGTGGCGGTAGTCCCTCCGTCTGCAGGTCAACTCTCGCCACTTTCCCGGGCTCTCATGTCCTCTCGCTCTCTCATGCGCTCTTGAGCTCAGGAAGTGGCGAAAATTGAATTGCGAGGAGTAAGTGCTGGCCTCATATGAGAGACACGAGTTAATAGATTTATTAGACAATGAATAAGATGAACAAAACTCGAGCACTGGATACATAGCGAAGTTATCGGCCACTGAGCGCATGAGTAGCACATGGTGACCCTGCTCGAGACAAGAAAGCGGTAAGTGGCTATCCAGGGAGGAATAGGCATTGACGAGGGTACTGGAGACATGATCCGGTTGTATGACACGACCTCGCGGCTCCCCGCGGGTATCTTGACTGCCTCTAGTCGCCGTTCCCTCGGGTCGCACCGTTATCTCCGTCGCTAATCTCCAGCCGTCCAGCCTGGAAAGTATCTCGTGTTGATTCCACCGTACCGTGTTTTTTACAGAGGATTCCTCACGGAGGACTCTCCAAGAAGAATCGTGTTTAAAGCTGTGGTCTTGGACACGTGAAAATACAGAGTGTTCCATGATTATTGTAACAAGTTTCACCCGTCATTTCTGTTTGTAAATAGTGTTATTTTTTTATCGATTTGCAAACAAATGCTTTCCTCATGTTGCTCCGAATAAGCTTGTCAAATTTGAAGGCTCCTAATTGACTTCCCGAATTCTTTCTCCGAGCGGGGAAGTACGTTCTCAAACAAACATTGCTCGTCTTTTGAACTTGCTCGGGTCCACAATCTGCACTACATAGAACAGGAGAGCAGTGCATGGTATTGCTTGCTGCTACATCCACAACTTCTGTTTTCCTTAGATTTTAGGAAATCTGAAAAAAACGAGTCGACCATAATTTTGTAGAAGCAAGTGAAAGATGGTCTGAGAGTCGCAAGTTTCTAGCACGACCATGTGGAAGACAGTCCACAAGAACTACGAAATACACATGCACCCCTACAATATGTTTAAGAAACAGGCGTCACTGAAACACGGAAAGCTAACAGAAGAGCAAAGTGCGAAGCCCTCCTGAAAAGGGCCGCAGAAGACGATCACCGTGGGGACTCATGCCGTTCGGTACTGCGAAAAATTTCTACCGGTGCAAGGAAGCCTAGGACGCCTCGAAACTCCGGTCCATTTACTTCTTTAGTCACTCCTGTGCAAAAGCCGACCAAAAGAAACGAGTTGCTCATGGCGCCGCTCACGCTAGTGTGGTGTTCGAGTTAACGGGACACACACCTTAGTCATCGGGCCTTGTCTGAAAATGTCCTGCCACCACATAACAAAGGATTTAAGCTAGTGAAGTTGTAGCAGCCTCGTTATCAACACATGAGATTAGGTGAAATGAATAGCCTCGGTGCTCTCTCTAAATAGTTTGTCGTTCAAGGACCGTTGTTCGGTCGTTTTCTGGGAAAGCGTTCTCCACTTGATTGTTTAACAGCTAACGATTTCAATGTTTATTTTATATTCACGATCTATGTCTCAAGGTTTCTCGTGGAACATTAAGAGCTCTTTCCTCTTCACGACAGAAATATAGCATCACTCCCTTGGACAGCGTGGGAGCAAAAGTTGTGGTAACAAATTCACTGATCACGAATAATGCGCCGAAATAACGCGGTGAAATACACAAGTGAACACTACTACTGAGTTGTAGGCGAATAGAAAACTTCGCCCTTCTTATACTGGCCGCCTCCTTCACTGATGTATGAATAAAGACATGGGAACACATCGTGCGTGCTTTACAAGTAGGTGGCGTCGATCCTCTACCAGAGGAATTCAACAAATCGTACAGTCCGGAATATGGGAGAACGTTGTTTCTCCAAGATTCTGTCTCTTACTGGTTGTGTTAAAGTGTTAGTTTTGAATACATCATGTTGCCACGAAGTAGCCTCTGTTATTAATGTTGATTCGATTTTGATTCTTCCCCACATTTTCCTTTGTGTGGGGAACTGTCGTCACACCCCAACTGGACTCGACTCGACTCGACCTCGACTTCGATGGTGATGCTGTCAAATTTTTGGAATTTTGACGGTATTTCCCACGGGTGATGATCTGTCTGCAGGATTGACGAGTACAAGGGCTTCACAATGCTAGCTGCTCGAAAACGATTGCAGAAAAGCTTCGCCGAATATAGCGACAAGTCAACCTGCTTCACGACAACGCGCAACGTCGCGGGTGTTCGGTCTCAAGCCACAAGACTCTGAAGCCAGGCAGGACCGCGGCTGCCCGTCTGCCATATTCGTCAAACCTATCCATACACCTCTTCAACCTTTCCTGCTCGCTTGCTCATTACCTGGAGAACAGGAAGCTCGACGACGTAAACGAGCGCAAATCCGACACCAAAGGTTGTTTGGCAAAAATCCTAATTTCTAATTTCTGCAAATGTGGTGTCAACCAATTGCCCGAAGGTTGGCGTAGTGTTGCTGAGTCTGATGGTCAATATGTTACGGGTCTTAGAAAAACAAAGGATAAAAAATAAATTTCAAATTTTGGCTGCGGGGTGTTTCGGACGTTTCCTTGCAATCTAATATTTGTGGCTACAATATATGGATATTCTCCATCTTTATTGATTGCCCTTGGCTCGATGGTGTGATCCATTTCTCTAGTATGATGTCGCTTTTCCTGATTTGAGGCTCAAGTGGAACAGTCTAATTGTAAGTCTTCGTACATTCTAGATGGTGGGGGGAGGGAGCAATATAAAGGTCAGCCTACCTCCACATTCAAAACGGAATTATTATATTTGAACTTTGCTAGATTTCAATGGATTGATCCAAAGCAGAATTTGAAGCGCACACTCCAACCTAACAAAATTTCATAACAGCCTTCTTCGCAGATGAAATCAGGAGAGTCGGACACGGAAACAAGGTGCACGGTCCGAACTCACGAGAACCACGATGGATCCTGAACCGTTAATGCATTACCCAAAAAGCTGGTTGATAAAGGTTCAACATAGGCAGAGCTACTGTCTCCATGAAGCTCCCCATCATTAAACCGAAGAAAACTGAAGAAATTCATGCAGCAGCTTCAGGCCGGAGCGATTACGGTAGGCCTCCTTGAGCTCGACGGTGATGGCAGATGACGTCATATTCTGGAGACGGTGAGGGCAGCGAAGGTGGGCCTGATTCTGCTTATGGGGGAGGGGGGACATCTGAGGAATATTTTGCCATAAAAGTTCCCAATGGCGGCGCCCTCTGCGACGAAAAGTTTGGTGATGTGAGTCATGGGCAAGTAATTTTCTTGCGCCCCTGCTTGCATGAATTTAGCCAAGGGTGCTTTGGGCTTGGGTCAACCGTCACGTTCGAACATTTTCAGGGTTTTTGCGACCCCCTTTTCTCAAGGGGGTCACCCCCTTATCTCAAGGGGGTCCAGTTGCGACCCCCTCTTAGGTAATGGAAGTGCCGAATGTGCTGACTAAATGTTAAGTGAAATATTTATTTCACTCATTTTACTTCAAAGACAGTGAACTAAAACCTTTTAAAGACAATGAACTTCCATGACATAGAACAAAACATTTGAATATTGAATTCTTCACTGGCATTTGAATTGAATTCTTTTCAAAAAATCATTGAATTTTTTTCAAAAATTCAATGATTTTTTGAAAAAATTCAATTCAAATGTTCAGTAAAGAATTCAATATTCAAATGTTGTGTTCGTAAGTTCGTAAGTTCATTGTTTTCAAATGGACAATGAACTTCCATGAAATATGAACAGAACATTTGAATATTGAGATCTTCACTGAAATTTGAATTGAATTGTTTTCAAAAAATCATTGAATTTCTGAAAAAAATTCAATATTTTTTTCATGTTGCCCAAAACTTCAAACTTCATGCTTCCGAAAGAATCACAAGAGCAGTTCAAGGGAGTAAATCAAAGAGAGTTACGTTCTCCATCAATGCATCTCCTAAGATGAGCCCCAAAGGAGCAAGAATCACAGGGCACTGGCTAATGAAAGCTATTTTTTATGGTTAGCCTCGCGAGATCAAAATTTTTGTTCGCTCACAATCACGCCAAAATGAGGATGAAAGCGAAATGTGTAAGACCAAATGGAGGGATATCCAACAAGTAACATGAAGACTGACGAACTTCTGCTCAAACAGCTGAAAAAAGAGGAAGGATTAAAGAAGAGTAGGACTGACATGATTGCGTCAGAAACCGCCGCAGAAAGCGTTTGCGTTGCGGCGTCAACCTTGGAGCGCGGCAGGTATCACCCGGACGCTGGAAAACTGGGACGCGGCGAAGAAAAAGTTTTAGGAGAGTGTAACTTTCTTGAGACGTATTTGTTTCACTTATTGAGGTAGGTTTAAACTGTGCCTGAGGTGGCTTTACAGAAAATTGCAAGGATGACCTAACTCTCCCAAAAGTATTTCTGTCAGAAGCGGAAAACCCAAAATTCTGAGAAGGCGCACCTCCAACTTTGAGAGCTCATAAAATCTTTCGTATGCGACATCTTGGAAATTTGTGAAAAGTTTTAGAAACTTCAAATATTTCTCTAACAAAGATTATAAAAAGTTAAGTGATTGTCCCCTTTTTCAAAAATTTGCCCCGTTCGAACAGTTCCCGTGCAAAACCGAGTTTTTAAGCTTTCAGCGACTATAACTCACTTCATTTTGATTGCTGTGTTTCCCTCTTTCCATGGGGTGAAAGAGCAGGTTTTGCTCTTTCTAATAAAGCCCTAAACCATTTTTCAAAGTTCATTTTTCGAGAAAATCCCACGTTCGAACATTTGGATCCCATAGGTTTTTGAGCAGCACATGCGAGGTTTCGAGCTTTCAGCAATAATAACTTCCTTCAAAGAGCATGTTGGAAAGAGGCGAAGACATTTTTGAAGACCGCGAGGTTTCTTCTTTCTTATGTGTTTCACGATTTTGTGGAAGAACCGTCCGTAGAAAAGTAGGTTCCCGAAGAAGTTCAATTTCAGCCACAAGAAGTCAAACTTTTCATGGAGATGCATTCAACTGTTCTCTATTCCTCAAGGAAAACACCGTAATTTGCCCAAAACTGTCTCTTTGTGCATAATTAATCGAATCTAATGCGGTCTGCACAAACAATTCTTGCCCTCGGATACGCCACGCACGCGCCTGTGGCTGACAGTCCTCGAAATTGCGACCCCCTTCCGACCAAAATGCGACCCCTTCGTTCGAACAGTTCGAACGGACGGTTGACCCTGTTGGGCTCCATAGGCCGTTTTGTGGTCAAGTCAGTCGAATCTGACTGCACTGATGAGCTGCTCGCTCAAGAGACCTGAAGATTATCACCAACACCTGTCGTCCACAACTTTCGCGATGCAGACTGACCACTGAGCCGGCGGTCGTCAGTTAAGGAAGAAAAAGCCATAATAAACGAAATAGTTAATACGGTCCGTTTCGCTTCTTCTTCATACGAACCTTATTATTTCATCAAGCCCCGGAGTTCATCATGAGTTGGGATTGGCGAAATAAAGACACAGGGAAACACGAACAAACCTTGAACTGACGCACAAATTTATTATGTAGATTTGGGTCTTTTACTAGGGCACATGGAAGCGATACGTCGGAAGAAAATGTAAATAGTAAATATTTGATGAAATAAGCTGATCTGCTACCTCGAGACGAAAATGCGATGGCCATGCGCTACCACATTTCTCTTCTTTTAACACCTTGACGACAGCGCGGCAACTAGGTTTGCCGCGTTTTGCACGCCGCAATGGACATTGTGGCAACTATAGTTGCCACACCCTTTACATTCAGTTTTTTCTTGAACGCGCCATTTCTTCCCAGGTTTTTTGTGTTCATTTTTTAGGCCATACCACAACATAACCAAGAACCACGCGGCTTATAGAATGACCAAATATTCTTAGTTTGGCAGAGGTTTTTCGGACCGGACGAAAATATCCGTTCAGTTCATTCCTCATTTTCTCTTCATTAACACGAACATGTAGATAAAAAGAATATTAGAAGTGAGTACAAAGCTACTCGTTGTGGCAAGATATGTGTTTTTACCGAAAGAAAAACAAACACAAGCCATACAAAAATAATTATCTAGCAAAATCCTAAAGAAAGGTATGAACTTCGCTTTTCAATGCTGTAACACATCATTCGACCGCACTTTCACATGTGTACCTTCCAATAAGTTTGACACACGTTTGACACCGAATATCAGTGAAAACATTTTGTCGCATCGAAGTATTGCGTATTTAAAGCTCAAAATCCACAGATTTGTTGTGAGGCGGCGGCGCTCGCAGAACCGCTCTGGTCCCACGCGGCCAAAAATGCCAAAACGCGCGATGTCGTCAACGTGTTAATAAAGTGCCAGATCTTCGCAGCTCTCTGAATCGCTGGGATCGTGTGATCCGATCTCTACTGACCTCCCGCTTATTATGCGTGTCTGGGGTTTAATTTACTAGAGGCTTAGCAGACAGTACTGAAATATGCCCGATTTAAGTTTCGAGGCTTGGGGTCCCTACGGTTTTTCCATACTGTAGACCTTTTCACCCAAGAATAATCCGTTTTTATAGTTTTCATTGTGGCAAAATAATCTAAACACTAAGTGTGAATGAAATAACAAATGAAAAATGAAATCTACAGTTAAGATCAAAAATCTAAGTGAAAATTTCAAACAATTATTTCCACTTTCTATAATTTGAATAATACAGAGGATTTCACAGCAAACGGCAAGCACATAAAAATGTGAACATCAACTGGATTAACAAGCGAATGAAATATTTGAGATACAGTTATGGCTAATTTATGGCTACGTTCACTGTAATGAAGTGCGTCTTCTATAACGATTCTCCGATGTCAATAATTTCTTGAATGAGAAATTCGAGATCGTCTCTGGTGATCGCCTGGCTAGAGATGATCATTCGGAAGAAATTTGGTCGCTGTTTATCTGGCTGATAGCCGACCATCGTTGTACCACGTTCCATCATTCGCGCCTTGATCTTTGGAGCGATCTGAAGACTTTCGATCAGGATAAAATTATTAAATTTTGGAGCAAAATAATACAAGAAAGTACAAAAATTGAACGACGCAGTTGAGAGCAGAGCTCGCGACGAAAATACAGCCTTCGGAAATTAAAAGTGAAGGTGGTTAGTGGTGCAACGACGAAAAACAAACATGAGAAACGGGCAAGAATCAGAGATATAGGATTCTCATTCGCCCGTTGACTTCCGCATTTATGCTCATTGGTGTCCTTTTCGATGCTAACACTCTACTTAGCTGGAGGCTCAGACAGCGAGGGGGTGGGCGTGCCGCGGCGCTAGCGGCGCGAGGCCGATTATGTTAGATCTCCAGGGTCTCATCCTTGGCTGAGAATTTTGGATCGATTCGCATTCTTAGGGGGTCCGCCTTTGTATATACTTGGTAAGTTTCCCCTTCTCCGAGGCCCTTATCGTGAAATCCTCCCTTTAAGTATAAGCAATTCAAAAACTGCACTATATGTTGGAGCCTTCAACATCGTGGTTTATAGCCAATTAAGCTAGGTGGCTGACCATGCCACACCTACTAATAAGTTGTGGTAAATGTCACTAAAAGCAAGATCGAAGTGAAAAGGTTCCTAGAGGTGTAATCAGCATCACAATTGCGTGGAAAGCGAGAAGTGTGGGTTAGATTCCCACCTGAGGTTAGCTGTACTACCCATAACCCAGCACCATCCCTGTGAAAATCTCCGTCCTATCACGAGGGACATCATAGGGAGAACGCTATTGGGCCAGATATGAAAGCACAAAATGCTCAAACACGGCCATCGTGAGATTACAGATAGCGGTCGGTCAACTTTTGGGATATTTGTTTAT
>MU869782.1:6822-29993 GCA_036418205.1 Ostertagia ostertagi | reverse complement strand
TATTATAAAACTCACCTCTGAGCGCCGCAATTTTACAACGGTCTACGAAACAAAGAAAATGAGGCACTGACACCACCGCCCACCTTGTTAACAAAATTTATGGGCCTTAGTTATGCAATAAAACCTTGCTGGATCCACCTTTGCACTTCCTTCTGCAGTATACGGATTCCTATCAACCACTACCATATCCGCATGTAATCTACGGCCTATTTGAAGTACTACACGGCCCACTTCTACTTCGCAAACTTTCATGTCGTCCCAAAAACTCTCGATGTTCACAAATTATAAGCTTTCCTCCCAGATAATGTTGCAGGCAGGGTCAATCGTCACGTTCACACCTTTTCAAAAATTCTGCGACCCCCCTCATCACCATCAGTCCTAGAAGGCTTTCCCAATACGATCCCCTTTCCCCTTCTCTAGATACCACCCCTCACCATCATGGCTGATTCTATAGGATTTGATTCTAAATTGGTATCATGAAGCGGCATATCCACCAATTTTACCTAATTCTTACTACTCTCATGAAACTTTCACCGAATTCATCAAAAAACCCGTCCAAACACCACCTCCTTCAACGACCTCCGTCACCTCCGTTCCCACTATGATAACCTTGTTTGACCCCAAAATGCAACCCCCTCGTTCGAACCGTGTGAACGGACGATTGACCCTGCCTGCTATCCGGGAGGAAAGCTTATAATTTGTGAACATCGAGAATTTCTGGGACGACATGAAAGTTTGCGAAGTAGAAGTGGGATTTCAAAGGAAGAGGGCCGTGTAGTACTTCAAAAGGCTGTAGATTACATGCGGATATGGTAGTGGTTGATAGGAATCCGTATACTGCAGAAGGAAGTGCAAAGGTGGATCCAGCAAGGTTTTATTGCATAACTAAGGCCCATAAATTTTGTTAACAAGGTGGGCGGTGGTGTCAGTGCCTCATTTTCTTTGTTTCGCAGACCGTTGTAAAATTGCGGCGCTCAGAAGTGAGTCTTATAATAGGGTAAGGTCTTGGGAGTTAGTATTTCTCCGTTTTCAATTGGCGCTTTGCATCTCGAATGCAGTTCTGATTTATGCCGGGATCTAATTAGGGTTCGTGGCAATCGCTCCTTTTCGTCAGTAAAATCAACATGTTGCAAGATAACGACATTGCACATAAATAGGTTCTTTAACCAACTATAGAAAAGACAATCGTAGACACATCACAATGAAAAAACGAAATATTCAAATGCGTCAGTTAGCCGACCTGAAAGAGGCCTTTTTGTAAGTGAACAGCGGTTTAATAGATGTCAGGAGCGTTGAAGAGTATTAGCTCTTTCTCTGTATTAGAATAGAGAGTCGAATTGAATAGAGTCGCAATAGTTCTCTTATTATTTCCTCGGCGAGAAGGCTGGCATCTGACTAGAGTAGACAGGGGCAATACTGGTTCAGCCTTGAGCGGGTTGCGGTCCGGTGGTTATCACTTTGCTGCTCGGTTCATTCTCTCCTCGCCACGCTTTCAACTTCAGGAAAGTCTCAATGGCAAAAATGATTGTCAGCGCTACGCAGATGATCTGAAATGGTAGGGTTTGCTGTGATGGACCATTCCTTGTTGAAGAGCTGACTTACCGCAGTCATGATAGCTGCTCCTCTTCCGTCGGTGCCCCAGCTCGCCGACAAGTGGACCATCAGCCAAATAGAGATGAAATAGAAGAGCGTGTTGATGCCGTAGAAAATCAGCTCCTTTAAAATAACGTTCAAATTTTGAATAGATTTATTCCTTTTTTTCGCCCGCTTACTTACTTACCAAGACAATCAGCCCTTCTCGTGTTGGCTCCTCACGGATGCTAAGGTGTGGGAAGCAGACGTAACCGGCTAGTAAAGCAGCGACGACGATCATCGTTTCGAAGGTGATATGTTCTGTCCATGCAGCAGTGGTAGACCTTCTGTCGGCACATATAGCCAGTACGAAGGCGACGAAGGCAAGAATCTGGAAAAAGCATCTGTTTGCTCTCTTATCCGACTTATAACGTTTTTGGATAGCATTCAATTGTTTCCGTCGAGCCGCATTACGCTTTGCTTTGTTTTCCCGCTTGTGACAAATCTGCTTGCCTGTGCGGTAAACACTGACTGCTTAGCAAATGTTACGTGATCAATGGCGTCGTCTGTACTGGCCCTTTTCGCATGACCGGTATCGATCAACGGAATGTCTCGAAGAAGAAAGAAACCTACTATTTCGGCGATTTTGAGGACACCAGGAATTGTAGCCAAAAAACCGGTGTTCAGCTGGCCTTGTCGATTGTCAGGAATGATTTGGATCTTGCTTGCCATATGGAATTGAAGCTTTTTCTTCTCTTTTTGTACTGGGCTAAAATCACATAGTTCAAATCGATGCTCATGATGATTGCGACAAAGCAGCACGCACCCTTATTCGGAGAATTGTACGGTATTCTGTGGAACTGACCTGGCTTGTGCTGGTTTCGGGAAGTCGTCAGAGTGCTGGATTTCCTTTGCAGGCCCTAGGTCCACTGTCGTATGCGTGGCGTCGTCTTCTGAGCGCAGCATCTGAACATCCATTAATCGATATGATTAAAAGGCTGGAAGTGTGAAATGGAACAGCGAACTGTGTATGCATTTTAACGTTTCCAATAACAACACTGTGACACAGTAAGATGTGAGATTCAATCTGTTTCGGACAAGTTTGTCTATACATGACCCACAAACTACGACGTTCTAGATGCAAATAGCTGGTGGCGGCGCCAAGTGGAAAGGTTGTGTTCCGTTGCACTGCCGTCACCTACTCGTTTCATGGGGTGTGGCTGTCAACAGGAGACACGCAAGTGTGAAGGCAGAGACGTTGAATGCATGACAGGAACATATATACTCCGAATAGTTATCAATCAAAGATGTTGCACTTGAATTGGTGTCGTAATGATGGGATTTGCAGGGGATAAAGTGAGGTTAATTCAGGATAAAAATGCATGCGGCTTTGGTCGAAGTAAGGCAATCGATCAACAACCAGGCCTCATCCCATAACAGTAGTGCACGTTTTTGATGTAAAAAGGCTGTAATGCAAAAGATGTGGAAGGATGTAGGAACGGCCGAACAGTGATGGGGGAGGTTTGGTAGAGGTTTGCTGATCGGATAGTAGGACACGTAGATAAATTTGGTCGCAAATAAAAAGTGCAATTGCTGCAAATATTGAGTTCGGAGATTTTGGGTCATCCAGGAAAGAGACTGATCAATTCACCTAGCTGAATAGCAATATTAGGGTAAGCTGTTGTACAACTGCTAATAGCAATAACAGTAGTTCAAGGATAAATGAAGAAATTCAAAGGAGGCCATTCCGGTAGAAGTGTTTGAGGAAATGCTGAATGAGGAGGATTAGCAGAATATGAAGACGGTCCACTGGAGATGAATTGGTGCCAGTGAGGCCGTCAGACGGATAGAGAGAATGCCCTTGAACCCGCGACGGCGTCAGCGCGAACGATCTATTGCCGCGCCATGGCGCTGAGAGGCGTTTACTTTCTATCTCTCGAGTAAACGCCTTGGTACATGTTCATGGAATCAATAGCGAGAACTCCGGTTGTTTTTCGTTACTGCTAAGAAAAGTGAGTGCTTTAAACGCTTGAGTAACAACAGTGCGGCTCTGTGCATGCACGCAGAGGTGATCGAACACGCTTGACGATTTAATGGCTGGACCAGCGGAATTTGGCCGAGCGCCGTACGCCTAACATATCCGGTTAGGCATTGTGTGTGTGAGCTAGTGGTATGACATGACTGAAACTCATAGAAGTGGAAACATAGGTGCAGGTGAGGCGAGAACTGGTTGGAGCGCCGCGATTTCACGTTGCTGTGTAGGAGGAGCCGGTGGTTGTTTCGTCCATCTTAATTGACGCTGGGATGGTCTTTATTGCTGTAGCAAGTGGAGCTGGACGAGCTGCTACCTAGCCGTATTCTTGAGTATAACTAAGCCGAGGGTAGTTCTTCATGTACTGGGCCAGCTGTCATCATAGATGCCAAAAATCTTCGGACATTGGTTTTTTTCTGGAATGTTGTACATTACTCGGCATGAGCAGTTGGCTGTCATGTCTAGGCGGACTGAAATGCACATAGTACACTTTCCTTTTTATTCTTCGAATTCTCGATGAATGGCACTTGCAGTCTTAGTAAAAGATCAATTTTAGATTTTGGCGTAATCGATACCCAATCATGAACAATATCTTACCAACTGCGTCTCAGTAGTGCCGTCATCTTTTTGTACAATCACGGTTTCCGCTCCTCGATTTGTCATATTGCGAAGCTGCTTAACTACCGGAAAGATGCGGCCTGAATATAATCGAAGTAATCATTTGCAAAGAAGTTAATCGAAGAAGGAAACCAGGTTTCTGGATCAATTCGGGCACATGCACTTTATCTTATCGAATTTAGTTCCTATTGGATTGTAACAAAACGAAAATCGATCGAAAGTTTGAGAATGGAGGCGATGAAAAAATGCTTTTTTATTAGCTCATTCGCGACTGCGCAGGAATTGCGCAATAGCAGCAGCGTCAGAGATTTTTCTTCAATAAAATCCGAGTGAAGGGAGATTTCCTCTGCCCAGGCTGGCGTAGATGAGCGAGGGTATGAAGATTCTTTCCATGGAAGAAAACTTTCCAAATTCCATTTCAAGCCCTGCAGCCACAGTAATACCATTGTCCCGAGTGAGAGCTTTGTCAGCCACCGGTGGCTGACATTGTCACGAATGGGTTAAACATATATTCAGAAAAAGTAGGGATATTGTTTGTGAACTGCCCTCTTTTCAAATTCTAACGGTTTTTTCCACGGAATCATTTTCCGGGTCGTCTAAAGGTAAGCTGTGCGGGAGAGAATTGGCAGTGGGAATTTTCTCGCAATATAAAATATGTGAACTTTCTAAAAAGTAATGAAGCTACCAGGAATGTATTTCATCATCCCATGGAACTTTGAATTGAATTCAGGGTAACTCGAGAGGCTTGAATGCTGGTTACAAATACGAAAACAACACTGCTACGCCTTAGCCGAACTTGAGCTTTCCTAAGATGATTGTTAGCGATCAAATTGGCTGTCAATGCAGCTGCTTGTATCGCGAAGATGACATACACATGGTTAGAACCGTTATTTAGCCAATCTGGAAGCGTCCAACCTCGGATGCAAAATTTTGTCACCACTGGGGAACGAACTTGGGACCAATTTGATCGCAAACAACTTCCTTGGCAACATTCCAGGCTCTATCGATTCATCTAATTGTAAGTCTCAATTCAAAGTTCCATGGGAAGTTGAAACACTTTCCTGCTTAGTAGCGGAAGCGTGAGAGTTAGAGAAAGTTCATATATTTGGGATCGAAAACCAGGAAAGAAAACATAATAAGTAATTTTCCCTCCGAAATTTTATGAGACTACCTTGTAAATCTTCTCAGAACTCTACTACTAGTAAAGAAAACATAGTTCCGAAAAAATCAAAACGGACGGGTTATAGCGTAGCAAGTCAAACATGGACACAACATGAACAATTGTAACAGCCAGAATACTGTAGAATTTTACCCATATGCAGGGAGGAGAACATTTCTTGATCAAGACATAAAATTCATTCGAAAGATTTCAAAAGGATGGTTTTACCGAAACGAGTTTTTTCTCAAAGCAAAATTAGCGAATTATCCGGCTGCTGACAGAGAAGCTATGTGAATGCATGTCGCAAGCATCCGTAGAGAGGCTCGTGGTGATGCGAAGCGCCTTGGCAAACAAATGCAATGAGTGATCATTCGTTCTCAGGTATTGTTACAGCAACACACGGTGAATACCCGTGCCATCTTCAGAATTATTGGCGGTTGCCGTTGACCAATCAATGCCTTTTATGATTGCCTATGTGAAAAAGTTGGAAGGGGAAATTGTACACGTGGTCATTTGGGAAAATCAGAAAACCGATGTCCTAATAGGTTCCCAGAGGATGGAAAATCACTGGATGAGCGCGACTTAGACTGATTTTTTCCAGTAGGGTAGAGAGGGAAGCGAATTGCTTGGTATCGCTTTTTTTCTATTTATCTTGAATAATATATTTATTTGATTTGTCTTTTTGTTCTGATTATTTGTTTTATTGAGTTAATCAAGAAGGCCCTTTACAAGATCTTCTAATTTGGCAGTTTCGTAAAAAATATCCCGTTCCGTAAACGGAGTTGAAGCGATGGAATTACATCAGTGTATCGCGAGAAAAGTATAGGAATGTTGCCTACGTCTCATATCTCGCCCAGTGATCATTCGAAGTCCCAAAATCGTAGTCTGTAGCGGTAATGTTTCTATTCTTATGGGGTTCACAAAGGTAATCTAGAAACGAGCTCTACGCAAAAATAGTACGAAAGCTCCCGATCACAGAGAAAGCCATGGGAGGGTAAAATTTTCGTAAATTTTCGAATGGGACGCGATGTAGTTTGATGATGTTCACTGCAGATGTACACATCAAAATTGCAAATTTGATCTCGGAGCACGTTTGGAGCAGTATTGGACTACAAATGCTGCGTATAGGAAGAACAATCGTGAAAACCAGCGCGTGGAGCGCTCCCTCTGCGCGCGGTGGGTCACCGGTTCGCTTCCACTGGATGCAAATTTTTGCACACTGTTTTACATCCAGCGGATGCTCCTATCACTATTTCCGTATTCACTCAATTATATGAGTATAACTATTCAATTATCAAAATCATCGCTCACTCAATTTACAATGAGTATTCAACGACACTGCTTGGAGAAAGATAAGGCAAAGCGAATTAGAACCATTAGCGTCAAGTAGCTCGGGGTCGAGATTCTGATGTACTCCGTAGAAAGTAGCAACCGTAGGTCCAGTATCCCATTGCTTATGCCGAATGACAACATAGAGACGAGCTCCTCGTTATCCAACTGAAGAGAGAGGTGTTTCTCATTCACTGTGGACATTGACAACTCTAAGCTCAGCCGATGCATGGACATTCGGACGGGGGACAGTGTAAATTCACGAAGTTTTTTTTCTCATTATGAGAAGGCAGTGATTGCGACGCACTCCCAAAATAGTTCTTCTGGATCGATGGAAATGTGCGGTTTGTGATCACATTAAGTTGGTGTGATGTGTAACCTGGACACAGAGAGAAGCCTCCATGGATCTTCTTCAGCCAGACCAAATTGCTTCAGTTTGCGCGAGAGCATCAATATGCACGGGGCGTCGTGGCCAGAAGCAAAACCAACCAGATGGCCCCCAACCCACCCCGCCAACCCCCCCACCACCCACCCCAACGCCCCCCCCGCCCCCCACGAGGCCACCCCCCTGCCACCCTCCACCACACCCAGGCCGGAACCGTTGCTGACTTAACTTTTTCAAATTAGGACTCACAAATCTTCAGTTATCGCTAGGGGGAACTGTACGCCCTAAAGAGGTTGAATCGAGCCTTGAAAGGATGTACAGGCAAATGTGACATGATTATACTCGCTAGGCGGCTACAGAGCAGGATTCAATATTGTAAATCAGGTTCATGTAGGACTGTTTGCTTGAAGCTGGAATAGAAACTATTATTGGTGATTCATTCTGTGATTTTGACCTACTTGTAAACATTTGTCTATTAAATTATTACCATATTTGTAACCAGCCCATCAGAGTTCCTCGAGTTACCTACCTACCATCTAACAAATCGCCTTTAATGTTCACAATGTCGAACTCGCAAACGCGCTACTGGCAGTGGCACGTACAATGTATGCGTAACTTCCCCCACGATATTCACGACCTTGTGCGCGCGTACCTTATCTCACAAGCACGTAAATTAACAAAAAAACAAACAAACGCAGCGCTTGCGAATCGGTGTACCAATGCCATTTCACTAGCAGTATCTAGATATTTATGTGACTTATCATGAGGTATTCTGAATTACAAATTCTATTCGTAGAAGGAATTTTCATTAGGGGGAAATTAATACGTTAGAGAAGGACCCATACTTTTCATTGCTATTGAACGATCGCCCTTAAAAGTTGTGCGGGTTTCAGTTATTTCAGGTTATTTCGATCTGTTTTGAGCCACCTCCCAGCGTTGCCTTTGCTACCACTTGGGGACCTCCCAGTATCGGGCTTCTCGTACCCCTCATTGTCGATGATCTGGTTCGGATCGAAGTCTCAAATCGCAATTTTGCGGAGCGCTCTACGAAGGTTGTTACTGTATATTAGCAGCGAAGATAATGCAGAAACCATCCCATGTGGGCGCACCCCCAGTGCGGTAAAGCAACACTGGCCAGACCAGCCTAGGCCCTACCGACAACACCCCACAACGGCCTCGACCAACACTCCCCGCCGCCGCACCTGACCAGCCTGTGACCAAAATGCCAATCTCGCCTAACCTGCCCCAGACGCAGCTCCTGTCCAAACAGCCGAGTACCAACTGTCAGACTGCTCACCCCCCCCCCCCCCCTGACCAATCAACAGTATCACACAACCACCATCTCTCTCATCTTAGCTTCCAAGCAACTACCAGTTCATAACGGCCCGACAATTGTCCAGGCCACTCTAGCCTACCCAAATACACGCTTCTCTTCCGAGTTAGACTACATCAACATACTAAGTTACCACTCTTTTTCAACGGCCCTGTATTTGGCACTGAAACGTTGAGTGTCACGCAACGAGAATATGAACCAGCGTCCGTCCGCAGGAACTGATTGAACAATGAGACGCGCAACAGCCCTGCCCCTCTGTAGCTGCTCTTGCCCATACGCCATGCCTTCTTCGGACTGATGTTCTGGCTGGTGTTGAATCATGCTCCGTCAAGCGTTTCGTCCGTGAATTCTACGACCTGGGGAAATTACTGGACGGCCCCCCCTAGTACAGGAGCGAATGGCTCAGCAGCTGGAACGCGCCGCCCGAAATACCGATGCTGTACACGGCTGCATCTTGACTAACAATTTAGTGCGCTGTTATGACGATGTATGTAGTAATGAAGGGCGGTGTTTGTATGGACTAATGGTAAGATGAGCACTTGCCGCATAAACTGTCGAAGTAGTACGGTTCCAATTGAGCTGGCAGTTGGGACATGCAGAGGCGCACCTACAGTGGGGGTGACCGTTGGGGGAAGCGACATGTTGAGAGCGAGATGTCAATGAGAGTGTGTGTGTAATAATTGTTGCCGTTTTTCATTTGCTAAAGGGTGGAAGATTATCTTCATCAAAAGAGCGAATATGGAATGTGCGTTCATAAGCCGCCAACCACGCAAGTTGTGCAATACAATGTGCTATGGAAAGAGCCTCAAAAATGCCTCGAAAAATGGGAACTTATTGAACGCTTTGCTCGTCTGTGCGCATGTATGTCACAGAATCTGGGTTTTTCGTAAGATTCTTCGTCTTTGGTGTGGCGACTCCCATTTACTAATGCTATTATTCTACTTGATTCATTCTTGTTTTCATTTACTTTCCTTTTTTCATTCACTCCTCAAAATCGTGTAGGGCGCCTTTTTCCCAGGCATTCACCCAAAATTTCAGGAAATCGCTGAACAAACAGGTGATCATGATGCGGTGCGACGTCTACAGCAGGAACTTGAAGAGCTGGATTCTAGAGCTGAACGAGCGGTTCGTTGATTCGTTTTTCAAAATATTTTCTGTTTTCGGAACTTATTTTCTGCAGTTTTACTCGTTCTATGGAAAACCTCTGTCTTTAAAGATCACCCGCATTTTTCGCCTTAGCATCGATCACATCGATTGAGCATTTTTTCGCAATTTAAAAAATTGCTTGGCATGACAAGATGGGAATCACAACAAGACAGTGTTGATCGCCATTTGATTGATAGGTTACTTTGCCTTGTATTTTGTCAACAACAGACGGCATTGGCTCCGGAACAAGAGATTTTCGGCATTGTTTCAAGTTCTGCTGAGCGATTCTGGCGTTTCCTGCGTTTATGAGCAGTTGACATTGACTGCCCTGTGCACTACTAGCAAGACTTGCTCAAAGATCTTGCTGTTGCGGTTGTGATCCAAGTACCGCTTTCTCGTGGACATTGAATGGGATGGCCTTTGTCATCCGTGGTCACAATTTTTCCACTAGATCGTTTTCCCCCATAAGGCTCGAGATGTCGGCGATTTCTAATGAATGACTGTGCGAAGTGCAATTAGATGTTGTCGATCGCTGGATGACATTACGATTCTCTTTTCACAAGTGTTCCAAATGCAAACTCAGAAAGTTAGAAAAAAGATGCCGACTCAGGATGTCTCTAAGAACACGTCAACGCGAGCTAATTCAGTTAACGACACTGACGTTTATGAGGTGGCCATTTCAGGAGAAAAAACGATGCGCAGACATATCCGCGATCAACTGGATAAATCAACGCAATCGCAACAAGATGAAGGAACATTTTCTCGGCGATCGTGTCGAGATCGATATGGGGCACCAGGACGATCCGTTCACACGGAAAAAGGGACTTATGAAGGTTAGTGCGATACTTCAAGAAGTTTGACTGACTGTCATCGTCGATGACGAGTTCTACTTTTTTCTCTCATTCTCTAGAAATTGACAGTTCAATACTCGATAGAGGAAAAAAGCGTTTTAAAGAGACTTAACATTTACTTTCTAAGTTGAGGAAAATTTCGCCGCTAGTCACAGTTTCAAAAAAGTGAATCTTCCACTTCCAAGAAAAAGGAGAGGCGATGTTTTGGTGGGCACTAGTATGTGCAAAGATTGATTTTTGCTCATATTCACCCATGCTTTTAAAAATCGTGGAGCTGAGCAAAGCTGTGGGCCGCACTAAGTTGTCAACTAACATTACACTGTGGATGAATAGGTGATTTTCAAAGCGTGAAACACCATGAGCTAAAAGTGAAACAATAGGTAGAAAAATGGGGTAGATTTATCGGCAGTGCTCATTCTTTTTGGGAAGCGCCACATCTTACAATATTTGACCAAAACCTTGTAGTGAAATCGCTTGTGTTGCTCTCTGACTAAGCTAAGCAGTGACGTACGAACTTCAGTCGATATTCATCTCAGCGTTTTTGCCCTCTCAGACAGGCTGAAGCGAAATCGCTGCACCACGTTTAGATCTATACACTATCGCAGCCAAAGGGATCGTGAAATAGCGAGCAAAAAATCCACACAACTTGCTCTTAGACAGTCTTCTATATGACTTTCACTTGAAAGACGTATCGATTCTTAACGTTAACAAATTTACGCTGAGTCTTTTTGATGTATTTTCAAGTGATTTTAATCAAGCTTTCTGAAATATTTCTTGTGCGCCCTAGGGTTCCGAGTTGGTAGGATTTCTAAATGCAAATATTGTTTTACAGGTGGTTTCCGGTACCAAAGGAGCTGCGCAACTACTTGAGGCAGGCACTTCGAGTGAGTTAGACTTCTTTCGAATCTCAGTTTCAAAATTGCCTTAAGGTCAGAATCATCTATTGCGTTGTTTTGTTGTTGTTTTGTTCGTGCGATTAGGATTGTTGGTGGGGAAGCAAGACGTTCTAAAAATTCTGTAATTTCCCTTATGCGCCCACTCGGCCCTGTATACGCGAGAGACCTAGCGCCGTAGTGAGGGAAAAACGTGAGGAGAGTGACTTGTACGCGAGAGGGCGGCGCAAACGCCACGCATGCGATTGATGGAACGGCAACGCTGGCAGCATACAAGGCAAGGCCTTAGCACCATTGTCGCGCACTTTTAGAGTTGTGGCAATGTCGCGGTATCTGGGATTGGGACTCTTCTCTTCTTAAGAAGAAATCGACCCTTGGCAACAAATCCGGTCCCGCGGTTTTAATATGGCATAGTCAGATGGTGGAGGAGTGGTCGGGTTCCACTCCTATGGCAACTGAACAACTTTTTCATTGCTAATAACACACGATCTCTTTATTAATCTATCAGCATCGCTCATTTATTGATGTGAAGTCTGAAGTAGGTCCCATCTGGAATGTCGTCGATGGCGACACGGGTCCTAGAAAAGTTATCTTCGGTCCAAAAATCTGAATCTGCGGCTCTAATGTGTTCAAACCTCTATCTTTTACGGAATCCGATATTTTCTCAAAATTTGGAAAACAAGCTGCCCTCTTTGGAGGTGAAAGACGAATTGGCGGGGTCAAATAATCTATAGGATGCCCGCTTGCACTAGCGTTCGATATCACAAATTGTATCACTAATTGAAAAAATATTAGAATAGAGGAACTTTCATCTACTTCATGTATGCTATTCAAAACATTTATACGAAGTATGATACGGAAAGAATTTCAGCACCACCAACAACTTCAGCGGCACCACCTGAAGCAAAATCGTCCCCGTTCATGACACCGAGTGGTCGACCACCGCAGATGTCGAAAAGCGCCAGCAATTTATTCGATCTACATAGTAGCATTAAAAAAATCGACCTTGATATAGATTTAGGTAAGAGATGTCAAATGTACTCATAAGGCTACACTCGGATCGAGTTCTCATTTTTTCTAGGAAAATTAGCTCGGCCAGCACCGAGCCGAGTTGAGGATTCTTTACATCTGCCGTCTCCGCGCCCAACTGCACCCTCACCAGCGTCTGGAACCAGGTGGGGCATATTATCGCTTATTGAAGATATTAAAGCGGGAAAGAATGCAATTATAAAGTTCAACAGAATCAGAGGAGCGAAAGAAAACCGTGCTGAATGAAAATATGAAAAATATTTTGCGATATTATTGTGTTTTAAGGGCATTTGATTGGAAGACGGTAAACAGTCTGAAGACTAATTTCGAACTGGTATTATGGTTGTAGGGTGGTAGGAAGGTGAACAGACGAGATCGGCGGCGCCGTATGAACAATTAATTTGTGGTGCACGAAGAGAACTCTGATCGCACATGTTCAGAAATATTAGTTTAACCTTGACGGAACAATACTATAAGCGTTACGAAAATGGGATTTTCGTGACCTGGTTTAATTGTCACTTTGGGATAAGAGGTTGAAACTAGGGCTTGGCCATTGTGCTTCGGCAGAATTTCCTTTAACGTGTTTCCCATTTCTTGACGGTACTGGTCACAAAATTGGCCAACAAAGGAGGTCTTTCACGACATGGAGCGCTTTTCGAAATGGTTTTCTGCATGTTGTAGGGCTCATGCGAGGAACACAGAACCATGATCCATTTTTCCTGAACGCCTCCAGGAATGTCAAAACAGTGGAAGAAATGGTCCAGAGTTCGATCCCCGGTGATGACTAATTTTTGCAATATTTGGCGCCCCCAAATGCCGCCATCGTCGAGAATAGATGTCATTGTCGTGTTCTGCGGCAATTTGGAGGCGCCAACATAAATTGCAAAAATTTGTCATCACGGAGGATCGAACTATGGACCATTTCCTTCTCTGCTGTTTCTGGGGCGTTAGGAAGAATGGACCACGGTTCCTTCACATGACTCCTCTACAAAATACAGAAAACCATTGCGAGAAAGCGCTCCATGTCTTGAAAGACCCATGTTAAAGCAAAGAAAAGTACTAGCTATACTGTAGCACGTCTCTTCGATAAGTACCTTCGAAACAGGGTAATTCAAGAAAATATTCTAATTTCTGATGAGGTGGATAAAAGATATTTCTGAAAATGAAAGCACTCTTTTAAGTACAGCAAGATCATAGCGACAGGCATTATGTCAGCAACTTAGAACGTGAATTGGCAAGAGCGTTTCAATAGAAGGGATGGCTGAACTGAATGCAGTTTTATTGAATGCATCAGTTCAGTTACTATGACCAAGAAAACACAAGGTTTTGGTTGTGGCTTCGTATGAGAGCATGATTAAGTAGAGCTTCATGCATAGCCAAGGCTAACAACAGGTAACTTGAGCGATCACTTAAGAAACCCCTTTTTCTAAAGGTTAGATCGATGTGTAGTCTTCCAAAACTAACAAAAAGGGCAAAAAACCCGCAAAAACTATTCGGTTTTACTAACAATCAGGATTGCAGAGAATAGGCTCAGTGTTATTGCCTGCAGACGCCAGGTTCTAGTTTTTCGGCCGTTGTGGGTGAATCCTGGTGTGCCTTTTTTATGAGGGGTGAATCTTTTCTGTTCTTTCTTTTCTTCTTTCTTCGTTTCTGTGCGGTAGAAGCGATTCATTTAAGCAGGGTTTTGCTAAAGCATACTTCCATGTTCAGTCTCAGCTCTAAACAGGTTCCGTCCTGTGATGGACTTTTTGCAAAAATACTTCTGTCCCAGAACTTGCCCAGATGCACCATCTCGAGAGATAGATGTCAATGCCGTGTTTCTGCGCAGTAAGAGGGCAAAACATAAATTGCCAAAAAATTTCCATCATGAGTATCGAATATGGACCAGTCTTCCTGCGTTTGCGTTGGGCGTCGGGAAGAAAGAATGGACACGGCTCCTCACAGACTACATAATGCAGAAAACCATTTCGAAAATGCACTCCATGCCTCGAAAGGCCCCTCATGTAAGAGCTAAGAATGGTACTGGCCAAAGCTGTAGCACATCTCTTTGGTGAGTAGCTTCGAGACAGGGTAATTCAAGAAAATATTCTAATTTCTAATTGGGTAGATTAAAGATATTTCTGAAAATGAAAGCACTCTTTTAAGTACAGCAAGATCATAGCGACAGGCATTATGTCAGCAACTTAGAACGTGAATTGGCAAGAGCACCCGAATAGAAGGGATGCTGAACTGAATGCAGTTTTATTGATCATCAGTTCAGTTCTATGGCAAAGACAAAAACGAGGTTTGGGTTTGTGGCTCGAGAGAGAGCATGATAAGTGACTTCATGCAAGCAGGCAATAACTACGTGAACTGAGCGATCACTAATGAAACCCCTTTTCTAAGTGCTTAGATTCGATTGTGTAGCTTCAAAACTACAGGAAAAAGGGCAAAAAAAAACCCTCAAACTATTCGGTTTTACTACAATCAGGGATTGCAAAGAGAATAGGTCGATGTATTGCTGCAGGACGCAAGGTTAGTTTCGCCGTTGGGTGAATCCTGTGTACATTATTATAGGGAGTAATCTTCTGATCTTACTTTTCTCGTTTCTGTGTGTAGAGCGCTTCTAGTACAGGGTTTTGTAATGCATATCCAATGTTATATGTCTGGCTCTAAATGAATGTATATGTAGTATATAGTGTAGAGTATTGGAACTTAACAAAACGCCAATAATCAAATAATATGCGATCCGTGGGGAGATGTTTTCTACACCTGCGGAAAGTCATTGTTCAGTCATTTCTTGATGTGCTAAGGTGCCGTAAAAAAACAATGAAGGGATGATTCCAACCAAAGCGAGTCGCCTAAAACGGCAAATTCTGCACACATGTCAGCCACTGTCGATTCGAGATTCCTTAGCGGTTTTTCTATAATTTACATCACCAATCGCCATAGAATACTTCTTATTTTCAAATGGCACATATATACCGTTCAACACCAAATAGCAATATTAACACCTTGGAGCCCACGCAGCCCATATGTGGGCTGCAGTCCTCCGACCGCATAGGACCTTTCAGCTCGCATTTCGTAAACAATTATTAGGTTTTTCATTCATTTTCTTTTCCATTTTATCCGATAAGATTTCTTCTGCATATACAGTGGGTTCCTTTTTTAGATTTGGTAGATATGATACCTAAAAATTTCACCGAAGGCCCGCGCCGCGTACGAAAACACGCGCGTTCCAAGAAATGTTAAAGTATTTAAAAGTGAGGCATAACGCTATGAGACGATAATTCATCGTATACGAAATAACGAAATCATGATTGAAGCATAACTTAGGAGTAAATCTATTTCATTCGTCAATTCGTTAGGCTTAGACCTTACGCCTTTCTATCCTCCATGCTTGCATTGCCGTTCACTTCCTCTTTCCCAGTGGAGCGAAACATTCGTAAGGTCGACGAGTATGATTGGAAGCCGCACGTAAAATTTTACAGCATAATAAAGGTAAAGCAGGGTCGCGTATATCAACTAAGAAAACTCCCTTTGTTGAGCTAGTAGAACTCTTATCACGCGGGTAATGTAATTTCCGGTGATTATTTACGCTGCACAACGTAATCATTTCATGACAGCATGCGCAGTCACACCCAACCGTGCTTTCTCGTTTTCCTCTTTCGCAGTGTTGTGTCTCTCCGTCGCACCACAGTCGACTTCACAAGGGAATTTCAGTGTTTTTATGATGCATTTTGCTTTTTTTCCTTACTATCGTTCCTCTTCACAGTTCTAGTCTGATTTTCGAGCAGAATAACAAGCCATTCGATCGTAATCCTGCTTTTTTAAGGATCGTACCCCTTTCGATTCCTCCGTGAGAGTAGAGCGTTATCCCATGCTTTTTAAAAGGTCGCTCCTCTTTCATTTCTCCATGAGTGTTAGAGCATCATCCCTGCGACTGCCTGTCACTCCCCTCAATTTATTAGCTGGCTCTGATTCGCACTCGTAGCTCTCCGTGAGTCTGAATGAAAGTCATATCAAATCGTATCATATTACTATCATATAAAGGCGCATTTTGAAGGGATTGGTCAGTGCCGAACAGTTTTACTTTTCTATAACACTTAACATTTATTGTTATGGAATCTTATTGATAGAGAATCTTCAGGCCTCTTTCGTTGGAGGACTATCGTCGTCGCAAGGCGGCAGCGGCTCATGCGCAGTGAACCCATCGCTTCATCTGGATATGTTGACGTCCTGACCTGGTAATTAGACTATGTGTATAGTTTGTGTGCGAATGGTATACTTGTCTGAGCAGTGCTAAACAGCTTTTCAATAAGTGGCTGTAATTGGTGTTTGTATTCGTATCAGCGTGTCGATAATATTGTATGGCAGTAATAAATAATAGTGATAAGCACAGATCCAAATGAGTGAACAGTGTGTGCTTGGGCAACTGTCAAAAATCATATCTGAGCTAGGGTTCTGTATTGGTTTTTGCAGTCAACCCGTTGATGTCCTTTCATTGTTCGTTTTTCTTCGAGTAGATTTGTAATAATTCGTCGATCTATGATGGTGTCTACCTATTCTCGCTCTATGTTTGTCGTATTTCTTCTATATTTACCAAAGATTGTTTCGAGTAAACATGAGGCAGTCGATTTACGATTTATTCAGCAATTAAATTATCAGTTAAATAAGCACGGTTTGGGTGGTCACCGTGTGCACCCGTGTTCACGAGACTGATGATCGTTGTGGAACAGAAGGTTCTGCTAGTCGATTAAAGTTCTTTTCGAGGTTGTGACCGTAACCAGGACTCTCTGCTGAGTAAGCATTGGCAAGCAACAGGTAGCTGAAACTAGATGAATAAGTGAGGGAGGCAATCCAGTTATTGTCTGAGAAAGGAGAGAGAGGGTAAATGGAATTCCACCGTATGATTGGATAAGTGAAAAATGAACTTGCTAAGGTCCATTCGACATGGCGTGACTAGGAAGAATAAGCTCCGATATGGGGAGTTTGGTGCGCAATCGCAAGAATGGTGCCGCTCTCGCTACTGGGATTGCGTGGCATGGGCTTTGGTGGCGCATATCTCAGAGACAACCTCCGTTTAACGCGTTGACGACATCGCGCGTTTTGTGCTTTTGCACCCAGTGGGAAGCGCAAGAAAAAGAGAAGACTTGGGTGGGACGCGTTACCGCGTCACAATGTCCCACGAGGTGCGCAAAGTGGGACGCGTTTGTCGTCAGCGTGTTAAAAATCCTAGCGGTAAACCCTTGTAAAAAGCTATGTATACCCTTCCGCAGAACTACACTTTACTGATTCATGTGTGTTTGTTGAAGCAAAAGTATTCGTATTACGTAACACTCCTTGACGAATGAAAGGGGAAGTGAATGCGTTACGGGAAGCGTGTTGACAAACGATATAACAACAGAACAGACCAAGAGAAGTACTTGCTTATCCCAACAAACCCAAATCTGCCTACAGTGAGCTTGAGCGAGGGCGACACCTGAGGTTATTACAGCAACTATGGGCGAGGAATGGCACCAGCTAACCCGATTTCAAAATTTGGGGCCACGGAATTGAAAATTTGTCCGTTGGGATAACTTCATCCAGCACAACCTTACGAGATTCTTTTGAATCGCAACTTGAAGGAGTTCACTTGGCTGATAGCAGACAAGGGTATCGCTTCAAAAAATGCAGGCCGTAAATACTGGTTGGATATACCAGGTTGACAAAAAAGAAACCACTGCAACTACTGAAAAATCCGCAGAGTTATGGTGCATCCCCTCTTCTGGGGCAGTGAGAGTGTCTGTAGAGGCAGACAAACTGAATGACATATGGCCACTGAAGCGAGAGCATGGCAGAAAGAGACCAAGAGAGCAGAGCGAGAGTGAAACTGCACATATGGCAAGAGTGGACATGCGTAGTTGATTGTAGTGTTCATGACGATACAAAGTCGTTGCACCGTTCCTCTGGAAGTCGCGAAGGTAGTCCTGTCTTCAATGGACCTAGTAACCTTATCTGCAGCAGGGATTGTAGAATGATTCAATCACAGAAAAATTTGCCTTAAAGCATCAGTCCCGCACGCAGGGTTTACAGCCTCTGACGGCTAAAAGGTGCCTAGCCCTAGTGAAGAATCATATAATGTGAACAAAAAACTCACCTTAGAAAACCGCTAGAAAGGGAGCTGAACAGCTTCGAAGTGGGCGTGGTTATCAATCGCTGAGGGGATTGCAGCCGATTGTTAACCACGCCCACTTCGAAGCTGTTCAGCTCCCTTTCTAGCGGCTTTCCAAGGTGAGTTTTTTGTTCAGTCACACTTTTATGTTCTTGACTAGGGCTAGCGCATCGTTCCACACTATTAGTGTCGAAGGTAGAAACCCTTGCTGGGACTGTTGCTTTAACTGCGCTTGCCGCGCCGTAATTGGTTTAGCTAATTGAATATAGTTTCTCGTGAAGCAAAGCATTCTTCAATGTGGAAAAAAAGTTTTCTCGATGGACTTAAAGCCGGGGATAACGAATTATCGATATGGGTTGGGTTCACATAGACCAAGAAAGCGCTGAATAATGCAAAGGCGGCGAAAAAGTCAAGGAAGTCTGTAAGGAAGGCGTCAAATGGTACCCCATCCTTTGTGCGATGACCTCCGAGCTAGAAACCAATCAAGAGGCCGTTTGCACATGTTAACGATAGTCCAATAATCATAAATTAAAGACGCCAATGCTTCGATTGACTAATCATTCCAGTAAGGAAGTTGAAGTGGAGATATCTCAACCAATGATACGCGTTGGCAGGAAAGGCGGATGTGGACCAGGGTCAAGCGTGCGTTGAGGAATCCTCGACATGTCACAGAGGGGGGGGGTCGTATTGGCCCGCTGGGGAGAGATCGGGCCCGATTGATACAGTAGGATCATCGTCGGAGGACAAACATTAAGGATCGAATCGATACCAGGCCAGAGTATTTCCAATAACAATTGATTCCGTCCACACAAAATCTTCGTGATTTAGAGGTGTCCGCTTAGCAATTCTTAGTGACTTTAGTGTTTCATCACCACACAAGTCAAAGGATCCGAAATTCGCACGTTTTCTAGGGATATTTTATCTTTCAAGTAGGTCCTCAAATCCAACGAGATGTGAAGCACACGGCGCATCCCAGAGTGGGCCCAGTTGGTTGCGCGCGCTTCAGCTACGGCTATCTTGATAACGAATCTTAATTCAGGAAGAATCAAGAGGGTTCTGAAAGAGTTCATGTTAAATTACAGAGAGGAGTACACTATTCAACAAGAAACGCAGCCTTCAGCGTCAAATTCACAAGCATGTAACCTTTAAAGTTGAGACCCGCTAAACAATTTTACACTTTTTGCAGAGAGAAAAGCACGAGGATTTTGAATCTGCTCCTACTTCAGTATGTAATCGCTCCTGCAAGGAGCTATAGTCGTTGGGATAGTGCTAATGTAGCGAAAAAGTACCTTTCGGCGGTACTCGGGCAAAAATCCTCAACGTGGCCATTTTTTAAATAGTGAACGTATTTAGCAGTTTTAGTTGCCTCTAGAAAGAGCAAATCTTCTAGTTTATGATGACGTATTAACTTTCCAGATTGCATGAGTTTGAACGGAGTTATGGCTTTGGAAAGCGTAAAAACTCGCACTCATCACGAATTTTCCTCGTTAATTTTGCAAAAATCCTCAACGTGGCCATTTTTTGAGTACTGGACGTATGAAGCTGCTTTAGCGACCGTTTGATAGAGAAAATCTTCTAGTTTTGTATGACGTATCAACTTTTTGAATTTGACGGAAATGAGAGCAAGTTATTGTAGAACTTACCGGAACGTGTAAACCAGTCGTGACTCCGTAACTCGCGAAGATTTTCCTCGTTATTTGATCTAAATTTGTTATTTCTTATAACTTCCTGTAATTTCAGTACTGATTAGAAAAAGCTCTTCACAAAACTCCCAAATCAGCTTTCAGATTGAAAATTCGTTAACTTTGAAGAAAGTTATAATCATTTGAATATTTGTTCAAATTTCAATAGTAAATAAGCTGCTCCACGGTCAACGCCAAAGTCCAGTCAACACACAGCTGGCGAAGGCTTTTACAAGGCTTCCTTTGAGCGAAAGGGGGACGTGTAAATTGAGAACCATAATCTGTGTAGTACTAGAATTTGGTAAGTCTTGTGGAGGAAATAAACAAAGAAGAGGTGTTGTCATAGTACGCCATTCTAGAGTGTTGTCATAGTACGCCATTTCTAGTGACTAGTTTGACGTTTTTTGCTCCGTTTCTCGTTTGCTCGTTTGACAGGACTCGTCATTAATGATCATTCTTTGACTTTTTCACTTTTATACTTTTTAAACGAGTTTTTTTTGTGGACGATGGGGTAGCAGGGCTTTTTTATGAGCAGTTTTGGTGGAGAATTAAACAACTTTTTCATAGTTCGGCTTTTAAAGAGGGTTGTTTCATGGACTTCGGCCTTCGGCAGAGGGAGGGGGGGTCGTATTTCCGAATTTTCCTCGACGCCTCGCTTGACCCTGGTGGTACGCGGAGTCTCGAGAAGGATAGGCAGCTCCCCTGTGTGTGAAGGGGCAGCGCGGCCCCGACTTGGCTTTTAGTCAAAAGAGCCGTTAATAAGCGCACCTTTATTCGAACATTCCTGAATACTGCTGTCAACGTAATGTGCATGTACTTTTCAATCTTGCATATCACAATTTATCATAATCCCCTCGCCTTTCAAAAGCGATGTTCCGGAACTAAAACTGAATGTGTTATGTGTGTTGCCTGACAGTGAGGCTATGAAGCGTCTTTCACTTGATGTAGAACGGAAGGAATTCTTACGACACGCGAAGATACAAGTCCGCCACTCTCAGCAGTAGGCGGCGAAGCGAAACCAGAGGCATAGAATTGGTGGGCTCAGGGATCAATGTACGGCGTTTGGCCCCCATGCTCGTCCGATTTAGAGCGCTCCAGAAATTCCGAAACCCTTGCTAATTTGTCGCAACACTATGTGCAAGTACACTGCGCCGCACTTGCAGTACCGACACTACATTTTTCCCAGGAAGGAATCCGACCCCAGTTCCGGTCCTTGAATTTAAAAAAAAAGCGCCACAAGTCCATGTCGCTCTATCACTCCTCCTAGAGATCAGCGAGTTTCTCATGAGAGTCGATGGATGGAAGCTACAATTCATGGAAATTGGTTCTATCGTCTTCTCGCGGTTCTATGAACGGACGTGATGTAGAGGCCACGCACACTCACTTCAGGCCGCAGCAAACTCATTTGCCATAGACGCAAAATCGTTGTTCATATCAGTGACTGTCTCAATGTCATATCTGGAACAGCGTGAACAACTTTCCCCTGTATTGTTCCATTTTTAGACCACCAGACGGAAGCGTCAGCGAGCGTTTCAGGTGCAAAGTTCTCAGTGTCGCCATTGCTAAACGGCCAAAACTTTCCTCGGATAATGTCGACCGCAAGGTGATGTTGCTTACAGAAATCCGAATTTCTTTTACTCCAGCAATGGTGACCAAGGTTCAACGTCTATGGCTTTCTTTTCATTCACCACGCTCTCATTAGCTGAAACCCTTTCGCAGGGTGGTATGATGCATGTTTGCCGCTATCGTAAACATCCGACGCTCTCCACTATCGGTGTGGTAAGAACGTCATCAGTCATTCTATGCAGTGTATTTCAAATGTGGTTTAAAGGACGAATTCACGATGAAAAAGCAACCCATTTCAAATTAACCTAGGGATGGTGAGTGGTACACGAAAGAAGGAAGAACCATGAGAAACGGCCCAGAACCCGAGAAATGGTACCCCTTCCTTGCCCGTTGATTCGAGCATTGATGCGACTCTCATCGCTGTGCCCTCTTCAACACTACGCTCTCTCAGCTATCTAATCACTCGCCACGTATTGAACTACGGCGAGTGATCAGATGATCGGTGGGCGGAGATCGCCGGACCCGCCAGCTTTGAGGCATGATAGGTCGCCGAGGTCAAATTTTTCCATGCGAATTGCGCGTCAGTTCGCACCCTCAGGAGGTCCGTGGGTCCCTCAACTAGGTCAGTTTCCCTTTCTTCGACCTTCATTCTAATCGTGAATTCCTCCTTTAAATGAACACTGACAGTTCCGAATTTTCTGAGCTGAAGAGTGTGAAATGATAAAGAAGGCACTCGAGGATGCTCTCGAAGAACGACGTCATAAGAAACCACTTTCACGTGTGCCAACAGATCTATTCGTACCATTCCAAGACACAGGTCCAATGGAAGTGGACGAAGGACTCGGCATGCGCAACAGAGGATGCGCTCTTGGTCAGTTTTTGTTTAGAATCGCAGTTCTTCTGCTAGGTGTGCTTTGGACGCAAATGTACAATATGAGAAATCACTTGCAGAGACGTTCGTGCCGCTTGGAAACTGTTCAGAACCCGGTGACGAGGTGTCCTGGGCGCACGAGCAACTTTGTTCAAGTAAGTTAGATGTATTTTTTTATTTTGTAATACAAATCAGAATGCTACATGAAATTGAAAAGAAATTAACACCTTGGAGCCCACGCAGCCCATATGTGGGCTGCAGCCCTCCGACCGCATAGGACCTTTCAGCTCGCATTTCGGAAACAATTATTAGGTTTTTCATTCATTTTCTTTTCCATTTTATCCGATAAGATTTCTTCTGCATTACACAGTGGGTTCTTCTTTTGAATTTGCTAGATAAGATCCCTAAAAATTTCACCGAAGTCCCGCGCGGCCGCGGAACGTAAAACACGCGCGGTCTCCAAAGTGTTAATAAAGACTCATGATTAGAACTGCGTGATTTTCCTAAGGACCAAACAAAGACGTAAGCATAATTTACAGGAATGAATAAATAGCATAATTTACAGGAATGAA
>MU869781.1:39207-50620 GCA_036418205.1 Ostertagia ostertagi | reverse complement strand
CGATATATTTTGACTTTTTTTTCTCAGAACTGCATGACCCTGGTAAAGTACAAGAAAGATGGAGCACTTCTCAGACTTTTGAATCACCTCACTTAATTTTGTGATAACCTGCCCAGTACATTCATTACTATCAGAAAATCTAAGTTTCCCAGAAGTTCTTTATTGCATAGTGTTCCGAACTTATCGAATCCTGAAGCGTATGAATGAACTTGATTGAATTTTCAGGGAGAGTCAGCGAGCTCCTGGTTCCTATGCCATAACTGTGAAAACAACAGATGATCACGTTGTACATATTTTGATTCAAAAGAAGGCTGATGTGAGTTTAGCTCCTTGGAAATTCTCAATGATTTAGGGTGATCTCGATATTTTCCCGGATTTTTCAAACTTATGTTCAGACTGGAATGTACCATGTAGGTGGTGGTGATGAATTTCGAACGGTTGGTGAACTTCTAGCCCATTATAATAATAACCCAATGGTTGAAGAGGGTAGCCAACGAGTGGTTCATTTGATGAATGTAAGTTCAGTGAGATCATTTCCTTTTCACGATTCTTACGGTAATTTTCTTCCGACGATTTCTATGCCTTCAGCTAGTTCCGTCAACTTGCGTTCCGGCGGATGCAATTGACGAACGTATTCGCCTGTTAGAGGAAATCGATCCAGTCACCAAGAAGTCTGGCTTCTTAGAGGAATTTGAGGTAGTGATGTGTGAAGAATACTAGCACTCTATAATATAGTGAGTTTCGTAGATGGCAACACACTTTGGACATTTCTATCGTACTTCGTGCACAATTCTTTGACATTACCGTCTACATCGTAGATTTATTCCACTTCCGTTCTGATTCCACTTCCACCCAAACGCGGCCTCAGTTGTATTTCTTAATTACAGGAGTTATAAATAAATAGTTATGTTTTTTCAGCGCATTCAACAAGTAGATGACCAATTTTCTTCTCGACGTGAAGGGAAAAAGGAGCAGCGTTATTATTCATAATGGGCTATGAAGTTCACCAAACTCGTTCGAAATCATCACCCACTCACCTACATGGTACATTCCTAGTCTGAACACAAGTTTGTAGAATTCCGGGAAAATATTGAGATATCCACCCTAAATCATTGAGAATTTCCAAGGAGCTGAACTCACATCAGCCTTCTTTTGAATCAAAATATGTACAACGTGATCATCTGTTGTTTTCACAGTTATGGCATAGGAAACAGGCAGGAGCTCGCTGACTCTCCCTGAAAATTCAATCAAGTTCATTCATACGCTTCTCGTATAACTTCGTATAATGTCACAAAAATCTTCTGAGAAGCTTCAGTCTTTTCTGATTATAATTAAAAACAGTGGGCAGGTTATCACAAAACTTAGAGAGAGGCTATTTAAAATCTGAATCACTCCATTTTCTTGTACTTTTTACCAAGGGTAATTGTAGTCTGAAAACAATGTAAAATATATACGATCATGACAAAAATTCTCACGCCAAGCAGTCAATCAACATAGACAAAGTCTTTGCTTTTGGAATCAGTTCACAATAAAAACTATGTACATCTCAAATGACAAAATGCACGTATTCCTGGCTCAAATGCATGAATGCATTGCCCTCTTCGCATGCCATCAGGGAGCACATGATGCCACACGAGAAAACTCGAGTTTACTAGTTCAGAGCGGCCCCCATCTCCATCAAATAATTCGCAGAATGATCGAGCTCTGACAATCGAGGTTTTTTTTGCAGAGTCCTAGGGGAACAAAGCTTGTCCGCAATTCGTAGAGAACACTAAGAAGGAATTTCAGTAAGTAAGGACCGACCCAACCAAGAGGGATAATGACGATGTGCGTGCTATATGTACATGCATTGTACGTCAAGTCCGGAAAGATCACTTCGCACTTGAGGAGCGAGGAAAAATGAGCTTTCCGGGTAAGTAAACCTTGTTATTTATACCCACGACTGATACAATTGACGACTACTGCTGCCGTACAAAATCAACACGATCGCTTTCATTTTATCAATCGGTATAATTATAATAGGTTGTCGGAAAAGTTTTTGCGCATTTTCAAGTGTTTTCGACTTACCTTTCTTCCTTTGCATAGTCAACAACCCACTAATATATGCCACACCATTACTGCCAACATATTGCCTTTGAGCAACCGACTTATGGATGTCATTCGCTAAAATCCTTGAGATTTTGGCGAAGATTCGAAGAAGATTTTTCCGAGTAAGTCTGTATCATCAGGCTACCCCTCTTTCGGTTGATTCGACAGCAACAGATGCTGGCATGTTGGTGCCAGTGCAATACACTGAACAAATTCGTGGTTTTTTCTTGTTTCTTGGCATCGGCTACCAAATAACTGCCATGTTGTGGAAGACAGCTGGTAGGTCCATCGCAGTCCGAAGGCTTCTTACCGCGTCGTTACCATCGGCGCACATTCCGAGCTTTTGAAAGCAGGAGCAGTCGAACATACTCTTACAAAGTGGAAGACGATTTTTTTCGCTATAATCGCTGCGAAATGCTGTGGCAGAAATGCCCCAGAAAGAGTATTGAACACTGTTCACACACATTTAACAGTGAATGATTCAAAACTATCCCCAAAAATATTGCAGATGAAAAAGTAAATGGCAAGGACAACCTATGAATAAAAAGGTTGCCTTTATGAAGATTATCTCAAGATGGACTATAAATTACGCCAAGCACAAGAAAGCACAAGAATAATAAGGCCTCACCTGACCAAATACGTCCATTGTTTTTCCTTCGTTAGTAATTCAACTGCTTCAGTACCCGTGATATTAGCATGGAACCAACGTTGTGAAGCTGGAGCGCGAGCTTCCTGCGCCGCTGGCTCAAACAATGGAATAGAGATAGGTCGCCTAAAACGCACTACATCAAAAAAATAGGAGAACCAAAATTATTCTAGTCTTCAACTCAATATTGCTTAGCGCTCAAATTTCTTACCTACCATGATGATACATTTTTATAAAAGTAAGAATGAAAACACGTGCAAAAACTGGAAAAGCTTGAAATAAAGATCAACCACGACACATGTTGTTAAGCGGGGGGCCATGCCTAAAACGTTGGCTCAGTTTCGGAAACTAGTGACCCAACTTCCACTGTAAACTGCTTCTTTTTCGCTTCTCTCTCCCTTCCCTGTTTTCCTTTCCGTTCATATGTCTTTTCACAGTTACATTTCGTACTTTTAAATTTTTTAATTTTTTTGTTTTGTTTATACAAAGTCAGTCGTTTTTTTTTTTTTCAAAAGTTCTTACCATCTTGATGAGTTCACGTTGTTTGATGCTGTTTTTAATGGTTTCTGCTCAATGTTTCACATGATGCACTTGCTCATGTAATAAATGAATGAATGAATGAACCATCGTTTAACCACGCCGCCTAGGCTGGTGTCAGAGACCGCGATGCGCGCGCATTGCGCGACGGCTCACAGAAATCACATCTTCCTCGATCAACTGCGAGGTGCTCTCCAATCCCGCAGCAATTTCTGCTTGGTGATGATGGTTGAATGACGACTGTTCATGATTCCACTTGTTTCATATCCTTATTGCAAATGTTCATGGTGAGACACTTGCGTTTTTGCGGTTCGCGCGAATCGCGCGATGTACCGCAGAACTCTGACCACTTTGGTCGCGTCCATGTGCCATTATGACTATATAATTGGCACAAATTTTGAAAACACAGAAGTAAGCGCCTGCGAAAAAACATTCTACCGCTGTGTGAGCGCATTGCTGGACGTGTCCCAATGCGCTCTAAAGGTGTAGCGTCCAGTTCACGCTGTTGTCAACGTTTAAACTAGAAGTGGGACTTATTTTTTTTTTGCCACAGCTTATACGAAGTTATACGCTGCTCATTACCCAAATGATTCCCATGAGATACTTTTACGAAAATTTCCAACCTTCGAACATTCCGTCCCTCCAAAAACAATTGGAACCCACGCAGAGCTACGCTTCCACAAACCTTTGTGCACGCACACATGCATGCCCATAGTGGGGAATCATTGCTGAACCAAGATCTTGGCGGTTTCTGCGAGCACGTGCTTCACGCCAGATGGCTAAACAGCACTCTGTCTGCACTGGCTCGTAACTTATTTTATCGAAAAATAGCCTTCCCTTACAGTAAAATGGAAAGAATGAAAAAACCTCAGAAGATAATGGGACAAATGTTAAAGTCGTCAACATACTTCATAATGATGGACTCTCCATTTCTTTCTTGAAGCTGTTCTGGATTGTCAATATAGAACTGGACCAACTCACTTAGCGACGCAAACGATTCACCTAAAAAATTGAGTAATTATGGATACTAAGCAATAGAGCACCACACTCTTCCGAAATGGAACGTCGAATAATACAGACAATAAAAAATTTAAGAGCCCCCCTCCGTAATAACTTCGTATAGCATACGCTGTTCTCTGAATTTCACATGCGTAATCTTTCCACGAACTGAAATAATTGCTTGAAAGAAAATTACACTCGATTGTTTCTATCTACTCCCGCATTTTGCCATTTTATGATCGTTCCGTACACAACAAAGGAAAACCACGTAATAGGTCCAACTTTTCCCACTCAATGCTTTAGCGCTCCTTTCTTCTGACTTGGAAACACTGACTGGTATAGCAATCGCCCTAAAGGGAAAATGTGTGGCACAATTGAAGAATGAATCTCACCATGTGATCTTCCGCAATGGATTAAATTCACGTGAACATTTTCAGCTAATATTGAGAGAGTGAAGTTGAGCGGCTGAGATTCACTCGGTCGTGCTAAAAATTCCCCATCTGAACCATACTGTCGTAGCAGCCGCTCCGCTTCTTCACCAGTTACATTGTAAAAGAAGTTTGCAAGGCCTGCGGTAATCACTCCATGTATTGCCAAATCCGAGCAGCAAATCCTGAACAAAGTTCCTCTATTCTCGATCTAGTCAACGAATCGGAATTACTGATGCATTAGCCCTTTTTTATTAGCTCTTGCTAAAGTGGATGGCATAAATATTAGAAAAATGAGTTGATAGCGATTACCCCCCATGCGTTTCAGAAGAGCTCTTCATAAAATTTGAATAGAATGCACGACTCAAATCTTGCACATCAATCAACTCAAAATACGGTCTTTGAACTCGAAACGGTCATGGTCTATGAACTCAAAACGAACAAAAACACAACTCAAAATGCTCTCCTATTAAACTAAGCACATGAACGTGAAGACGAAGAACAAAGCAGCAACTCATCGATATGCATTACTGCAGGATTTGCAAGGATTAAGGACAAGCCAAATGAAACTATTACCTCATTATCAGTCTTCTGTTTCCTGCTCAGAACAGAAGCATGTCTAGCTCGCTCGGCAAAGCCGCTCTCTGAAACTAAGCGGATGAATTTACAGATTAAAGAGCAAAAACGCGTTGACAAATTCAACACGAAAACACGACGATCGAGATGCACTGCTAATTGTTGTCAGTTTCCAATAAATAGAAAACAGCTACAAATATGGCAACATGCACAAGGGGGAAATGCTTCCACATTTTACGTCCACTTACAACAATCGTCGCCATGCAAATGTGATATCTGAACTCGCACATTTGCAAAAAATTTACATCATGATGGCTTTGGCACATTGCAGGTCTTCCTACTGCTTGTTTTTTTCTGTACCACTTTTAACTTTCTTTGCTATCAAGTACTACAAACTGTCAGCGATTTCACCAGTAAATTGTATAAAGTTTTTAAGCGAAATTCCATTTGCGTTCTTCCGAATCTGGATCCAATGTTGACATGTTATTTGTGCACCTCCTATGATGATGTCAGAGTCCACGATCCGTCGCAAGTTTCGCTATTTCTTTTTGATGGTGATGGCTGAATGACGACGTTCAAAAAGGGCACTTGCGATTTTTGCTATTCGCGCGAATACCTGGGGCGGATTGCGGACTCTGACATCAGCTTAAGCAATATATAGATTGTAACGATGGAACTCTTTCATTCGATCGACGGTTAGGATAACCCACCGCCTTCAATACGTCTGCAGCTCCAGCAGCGCCAGGTCAGCTCAGTTCCTCCTCGAACAGATGGACAGATGGGTGAGCTTTTTCGAGGAAAATGACCGACAAAATTCCGCAGTATTCCAAGGAACTGATGAACTTATAGCGCTGGTGGAAGCGCAGGTTCTGTAGATGACGAGTTGTTTGGAACGTCGGCAAATGAAGAAGTTCCATTGTAACACCCTGTACGGCAAAACAACATCAAGCAAAATATAAAGTTGGGTCTCATCATAGTAAGGGGAGGGGTATTGCGATGCAACAGTTCGTTCCGTATAATACAATCTAGTTTTTCGCAGAAAGAGGAAGCTCGAGGTGGGTGTAAAGCGGAAGCGAAATGGATCACCCTGGAGATTTCCTACCCTCGCAAAAAATGGGATTTCTGCAAAAGGCAGCAATTACTGCGCCGCATTTCCCTTACGTTCTTCCAATCTAAATCACCAATGATAAAATTTGGATCTGGGCAATCAATCTTACTATCACCATTTCTGAGACATAAATATTCATAAATGGCGTCATGATCTAATATAGGCAATTCATTCCATATCAATAATAGGACTATGCGAACAGCTATAAACACGATAATGACCTAAATACTCTCTAAAAAAACAATTAAATTTTTCAAGCGAGCACATTCTTCCTCTTGTTTCATTACTAGACAATGAGTGAACAATGACGTAGCTGTTCCTCGTTCTTGTCCATCTTCAACTATTACACAAAAAACAAGTCGGTAAATATCAGCCTAGTGCAAGAAGGCAACAGAAAACGCTCTGCACTGAGCTTCTCTTAACTCGATTAGGAGTGAAAAAAGTCACTGATGGGTAACCAGAATGAATATTTGACCAATGCGAACATTAGGCGCGTTCACGCTCAGCATTTTGGGAAAACAGGAGAACAGCGTCAATTAATATGGCTATCTTGCCCATATGAAGCGGGTCTTAAGCTGCGGTTACACTTTACGACTGCCTCGATATTCGCTTGGAGTTCACTACACGGTCGACCTTGCGACCCCGGTAGCGGTCCGACATCGCAAAGACCGCCGAACGCCGCGGCGCGAGAATACGCGTGTCGTTCAGCACTTCCGTCACAGGTGACAGCTGTCGCATCGCTCGACAAAATTGCTAGGTTCTTGACGGACGTCTCATCCATTCTTTTCGGTTCATCGACTTCCGTTTTGCTACGAGCTTCTAATTTTCTTAGTCTAGCTCGACTACGTCTCTTGGGTGCTAATTGACTGTTTCTTTCTGCTAATGCATAGAAATTACTACGAAGTGGGCAAAAAAGGGTCCAATACGAATTGTGAAGCGTATCAGGTGGGTGTCAGAGTCGAGCTACCCTCTCACAGACAGAACATCTTCATCTGGGGTTGTTGCTTCATAGAACAAGTTATGTTCGCAAGAAAATATGAGAAATTCTATCAAAAACGACCAGGTCAGTGAAGAGAGACAGTGAAGAGCAGGCGCAGATTTGCGCTCACAGTTGCAACTGGGGCATGTCGTACTGATCCGTAATGCTTGCACTGCGGCACCCGCCCAGCCTCGTGACTACGATCACGATTGTCATTAGCGAAGTCTGACATCAACCTCACTTAATACCTAACACGCAAGAGCGATGTATGCCCTATAAAAATGCAAGCAGTGCTGCGTCCGCTTGCTTAGTTGTCTAGTTTGTCAGGATTAAGTTCATGAGAAAGGCGCATTACTATACTTCAAAAAAAGACAGTGTTTAACCCTTTCCGGACCGCCTGACACACATGGTGTGTCAGGAACTTCAAGAGCTGATTTTTCCAAGAGTTTGGTTTTTCGATAAAATATTTTATGTTGTTACATACCTATGTAACAGACTCATGCCATATGTATGAAAAAACCTAGACTTTAGGTTTAATCTAGGTTCTAAAATAACCAAAGAGTAAATGGACTTCCACTTTGGGCTCAAAGAAAACAGTTGTAGTTCGCTTGAAAACACTTAAAAACGAAGAATTTGTGAAATATCCTGCTCGTCGTATCTGATTCTTATGGATCCAATCGTTTTGGGCACGTTCTACTCCCTTTTTCTCCATACCAACTTATTTTGAACAATTTTCGTCCCTTCCTCCCTTTTTATGGCCCTTTCCCTTTTTTTGCAAAACAGTTTTCTGTCAAATTAATCTTATATATTCTTCGAGACATGACAAAGACATAAACGAGACAAAATAATGGCTTTAGTGGGAATACAGATTAAATATATGATATTTATGCTTGCCGCGCAGCATGCGGCCGTGAGCGCAAAAAGTGCGCGGTCCGGAAAGGGTTAAAAGTAATGGAAACCCTAGGTGAAATCACTGACCATCACAGCAGTGCATATTCTGTTGACTGTGAAATAAACTATTGAACAGTTAACAGTGGACCGGTTTCTGCTCTTAAACATCAATTTGTCAAGCATTCAAGAAAACCCGCAACTGAATAACAGGTTATGTTAATGGTTGCCGCGAGAAATTTATGACCGATAAGAATAGACTGCAAATTTCCAAAGCCATTCCTATCGCATTTCGAATTTTGACCCAGGATCTTCAGCAACGCTCTTCCTTACACATTTTAAGGCTATTTTAAAGCAGCTCAAAGAGAATTACAATTTTTCAGAATGCAGCATCAGCAAAATTTTGCTGAAGAATAGTCAGGTTCTTGGAAACTAAACCGCAATAGAAGATTTCGACTACGCAATTTCACTTCCCAGCGATCCGCTTTGAAGAGCCCGGAAGCACAGTCAATTGTATAACTTATAAAAAATAGAAATACTGACAACGCTCAACGCAAGAACTTTTTCAAGACTATATCACTTACTCTTGCTTAACTTGGGATGGGCAGTGATTAGAACTCCATTTACACTTATTTTTGTTCACAGGGTGGGCAAGGATGTATTCCTGCCATGTACCCTGCGGCCAAACTGAGAATTTAGTGTCGCAGAAGGGCTTTTCACACCATGGGTTCGGTAAATTGTACCAAGATCGTCACGGAATTATTTGTACTTGCCTGTTTCGCAAGTCATTGCAACGCCAAATGGCATTCAGACTACTGCGATTCTGAGTGGAAGTAAAATGCTTTTCTACGATAAGAAAAGGGATTAGAGCGCCGAATGCTTTATGTCTTCTATATATCTAATTATTCACATTTCCAGTATGCTTACATTACGCTGAGGTAGAAATAAACCAGAACCATCTGTCAAGAAGACACCAATAAAAGTATATCAAAAATATAGGTCGTGGTTGCTCGAGCCAAAATTTGCACCGGGAATTTCCTTGTGTGACATCCACTTCCAGTCGGTTGTAGAAGCCCAAAGTTATATGACAGACAAAAGAAAGCAATGCTGAGAAAACCTAAGCGTAGAATGTCTGGAAACATCACAGAACATGAGATATTTCTCTGATACATCAATTTTTCCGATAACATTACATCACCCATTCTCTTTACTTGAAACTTTTACCAGTCCCTTTAAAACTTGCAACTCGCGAGCCCAACGAGAGGAGGCTAGAAAGGACTTCTGAAAGGCATCAAGCTTAATGTATGAAGCGAACGACTGCATGCGGTGACTGGCACGGCCCAGAACAGAATGATTATGAGCATAAGAAATGTGGTTTCTGGCCACACACATTCATCTATACAAATTCGATACAACGTGGTTTTAGAAACGAATTAAAGCTCCGGCATGAATAAACACTCGTGCCAAACCTTTAAATTACCGTATCCCTACTGGCATTCTCATAACGTTCTGAAGAAAATCATAATGTACATGGTATGTGACAGTTATTCATGGCCGAGATTCTTGTCAGTTCCTTTACGATCAGATACGTTGCAAGAGGCCGAAGATTAAAAGGGGCACAGCAACGGTTTTTCAACCCTGAAAGCTGCCTTCAACGTAAACTTGAGTCAAGCCATATCAGAGTCCGAAACAAAAAGGTTCAGCAAGAAAAAGAGGGAAATCAGCGAGAACAAAAGATTGCAGGTATTGTAAAAACGAAGCAAAGTCCATGAATATTGTTCTGACGACGACACACTGGATACAAAAAGTGTTACAGAAGAAAATAGCTGTGATTGAGAAGCCATAATCCATCACAAACAAGGAACACATTGAAGCCCCAGCCTCTCCTTGTGTGCAATGAAGGACGCCAAACAGATCAATAACTTGACCGGAGCTGTAGCTCAGATTCCTGTCTCAAGTTTGGAGAGACTAATGACCTCATCTTTCCTGGCAGAAGAATTGTCAGTTTGAATAGTTACAGAAGCTTTAAAATCACGTTCGGATGAGTGTGCCTTCTAACGATCAACCGGCAGCCACACAAAACTACCAAAATAAGACTAATACAAAGTAAAATAGTATGAACCGCTTAAAGTGGTTCCACCAGTCGTACTTCACCTGTTTGAAAATTTCACAACAACAGGACTGAGATGGTAAGGTTCAAATATGAGACAGCGGGTGCCCGTGGATATGCATGAAGACACAAAAGGAAATGCGTGTGGGCATCCCTCGCACTCTTTAACCCATAACGGACGGCGTGCGCCACAAGGTGGCGCACGACTATTTCTTTTGTTTTTGGAATGTTTCTAGCAATCTTAATATACCCATATATACTCTCAGCAATGTGGAATAACATATCTTCCCAGGACCTGGACGGCTGGATTTTTGACAAACCTACAATAAATTTTACATACATTTTACATAAGTTTATTATTTGATGGGTGGCTTACCCATGGTTCGCACGTCCCGAGACCCCTTCCCCTAAATATAGCCACATCCTTGCTCGGGGTTGTTGTTTCGCATTTTTCGATAATGTCACCTACAGCTTCCATTCATTCTTTGCACCCTAGTTTTAGAGCGGAAAGGTAGGCTACGAACTTGTCGTCAACGGAAATCTCTTTTTTCGGATGATGAGACTCCGACACCTACTTTAGCCCCGTCTTACCCCTGCTGTTCACATAAGCCTACATAAACCCTACCCTGGGTGGCGGCGTGCGCCACATGGTGGCGCACGCGAAAAATACACTGGCCGTCCGTTATGGGTTAAAGTTAAAAATAACGAAAACTTCTTTGGAAACCTCTCCTCAAAGCAATTATAGTTAAAGAGAGAGGGCAAAAAAGATAGCCAACTTTCAGTCGATCATTACAGTAAGGACTAAGGCTGATGTCAGAGTCCGCGATCCGTCCCAGGTTTCGCTGACTTTCGTGATTTGCGCGATTTTCGCGCAAATAGCGAAAGTCACGAAAGTAACGTAAAAACTGAAGCATCAAAGAGACGGGTAGTTACATGGATTTTGTTCACTTGACGTGCACTTGCACGATTTTTGAAACGTTACAAATCTAATATGCTGGAGCCACATGGTGCCTGTCCCGACTTTCATTTCCATTCCGAAAGCGAGAAAGAACAA